>BKZX01028029.1:34028-56546 GCA_014362285.1 Fagus crenata
ATGAAAACCCCTCGTGACCTTCCTGCTACCAGTCTACAGGGAATACAACCCCTCGTGGCCTTACTTGTTGCCGGTCTACAGGGAATAAAACCCCTCGAGGCCTTCCTGCGGTCACAAGGCCCTCACACTGAAAACCATTTTAGGTGTTCATAAAACATATCATGCTTGTTTATTCTTCAATCTCCCTCTTGCCTTACTAAGCCAAAAGCATAGCATATCCACAACTTATTTCTAAAATCTGTCTTAACTGTACTAACTCAAAACAGTTTCTAAATCAATGCACATTTTCTCCATAAACAAATATCAAATTGAGTTTATTGAAAGCATCGATAAAACATATATAAATATATTCTTAAAACATGGACTATTAAATTTTCATGGCACATTCCCTTACCTCGATCCAGCAGCAGCACAACAGTCTCAAAGCTTGCAGTGGAGTTCTCTACTTTCCTTGTTCAGTCCCTAGACCAAAGGATATTAAAATCCAATGATTAGCAGATTTTCTAACTCACAAAAGTACTCATGGCTTCCCTTAACTATCAATTCTATAGGTTTTCTAATCCTTCTCACATCCTTACCCTATTTAGGTTCCTATGAGTCTCTATATCGCAACCCAAAGGCAACCAAGCAAGCAAACGAAGTAATAGTGGCAAAACATCAAAACTAGTTCTATTTACTGCCTAAAACAGAAACCGTATTGCTGGACTTAAAATATTTCTTTTCTATACTAGATGGTATAATTAGGACATATAAAGATTCACCCATTTAGTAAACATATTATTTATCATGCATACCAAATTTTAGCTCAATTCACTTGTCCAATTGCAAGAATAAATTCTTCAAAAATCCGTGATTTACAAGTTGCTGCAACATATCCCCTGCTATACAGCCCACTTCTAAGCCTTATATGACCAACCAACAGGTGTCATAAACTCATGAAATTTTATAGGAGAATACCTATATATGTGTAGCATGTGACCCTAAAGTTTCAGCTCAATTTGAGCTTTATACATAATTATAAAATTCAACCAAGACAGAAAACTCAAATCTGTCAGTTCAGTTTTTAAAGTGACTTTAAATCAGTACCCACAATTCATTATATACTAAAATGGCATGGGGCTAATTCCATCAATAACATATACATCCTAGGGTTCGAGAAAATTACTCCAATCACTTAAATTCCAAATATTGGATTTATTAAGCAATTTCAAACCGACAAACACAGGATCTGTCAAATTGACAGATTGTACAGTTTTCTTGTAAATTAACAAATAATTATCAAAACTCAGTATTTTTCTATGAAATTTCATATACATAAACTAGACATATGATAGATCAGCCTAGAGAAAACCGTTTCCTCATATCTATTTTCAATAATAACAGAATTTCCACGAAATTTTACTGTTCACGTAGACCTGACAGAGCAGTAAATTTCCAGCAACTATTAACCATAAAAATTCATTTTCCTTAACCCAAAATCATATTTCTACAAACTCATAACCTCAAAATGTAAGAATCATGAAGATCAACCAAGTAGCACACACTTCAAGGAGTACTCATATGAAATTTCAACTCAATTCAATAAATAAAAGCTTGGGACAAATTCTGCATAAATATCTATTTTCAGATTAAAATGGAAGCAGGTCAGCCCTCTGTAAAATTCGTTTGACCCACTTAGAGTCATCCGATTAGCCTGAAAATTTATAAGGATATACCTTTATATGTGTATAATGTACCACAGAAATTTCAGCTCAAAAAGAGTTCCACAGAATTTATTAAAAATCCCGCAATGTGGCTGACTCAAATCTGACGGATTTGGAGTTAAGAAAGGGAAATGACTACTTGGTTCAAGGAAACACAATTCAAATCAATAAACTCTTTTAAAATTCCATAATCCATCTTCCCCACACCCTCTTCAAACCAAATGTTAATAAATTGCAAAACAAATAATAAGAAGAACATGTGTATTTTCGGACTCCAAGGCAAGCTACAAATTTTAGAATCACTCAAGTCTCAAATGACCCACAAACTTCATAAAATAATCACCCAATCCCAAACCCATAACATCAAGAACAACTCTCAAACAAACTTTGTATAGGTATTTTAAGAAATTAGAGAATGGGTCAAAGATTTTCACCTTAGATTATGTAGATATGGCCAGCATGAGAGAAAGAGGAGCTTTGCCGGCGGGTTGTGGAAGACTGCTGGTCCGTTGGTGTTATTTGGTGATGGTAGTGTGTGGGTGTGTGTATGGGTGTAGAGAGAGAATCGGGTGAGAAGGAAAGAAGGGAGAGGGCTGGTTTAAAAAGAAGAAGAAATAAATTGTGGTGAGGGATGGTTATAACAAAATATCTAGTAGGGAAATTTACAAAAATACCCCCAACTTAACAATTAAATTTCTGGGGTGTTACACTAATGGTTCCCGTCTCACTTCTTTTCTTTCTTAATTTAGGTTTGTCGGTGGGTTTGGAAATGGGCACACCGGAAATGGGCAATCACTGTGATGATGTTTGTAAGTTTTTCTTCTTTTATTTTTATTTTTTATTTTTTTTTATTTGAGAATTCTTGATTACTTTGTAGGTTTTGGTATGGATTTTTTTGAGATACTTGTAAGTGTTGATTTAGTCATTTTGGATGTTGGGTTTTTATGGGTTTTGCATGTTGTATTCTATTCTCAAAATTTTAATTGAGAATATGTTTGGTGTTGAGAAAAAACAATTAGAAGGTTTGGGAGTTTTTCCGTTCAATATGTTTTATCTTATTTTTGGTTATTTTGGCATGTGATGGCCACATGCCAATTGCAGCTCATGCTGTGGAAAATGAAAGAGCTGGCTGAGAATCTAGTACACATCAGCGCAGCTTATTTAGAGTTTAGTTTCAATAGCTCTGCGCCTTTGAGTCTGAAAATTGCTATATTGGTTTGGGGTACTTACGAAGGTTTGGGATATATTACCAGATCTCTGTTTAATTTTTTGAATCTAGGCTTTTTATATCATATATTACCATTTTGTTTTTTGTAAGTTATATTACCCGTTTGAAGTTTGAACAGAGGGTTCTTAAATGGAGAATGGTTTTTGTTGGTGACTACTGTTTGAGTGGTCAATATATAGATGCTTCTTTCAAATGGATTGAAGTTATTCAATAAATTCACTTTATTAACGAAGTCCACAGATTAAGAGCTTTCGTTTGTGGTTTGTATATGTTACTCATACATCTTATATTGTTTCTTTATGCCCTAAAGGAGAGTCTGAATCTTTGTCAGATTCATAAGAAACAAATAGTCTTTTGGATATAAGAACTAATCCTTTAGAGCTTTCCAAGGCTTTAGATCTAATGTTAGGCTTTAATATTCAATTTGTGTTGATTTGTGTTTACATATCAGTTTGGACTTAAATGAGGCATAAAAAAATTTATACCTATTTATCAAATTGAACTATTTTGAATTATAACTATGAAATTCACATATCTTCCCCGATACCTTATATAGGGATTGTCCTGAGGAATGCATGGAAGTTGTACCATTTTTAATCTATGCCACTGCAAGATTCTCTGCTTTGTCAGAACTCCATGGAAATTCACTTGAATCGTATACAAATAAAGAGGTAATTCATAGGTTCACTTTAATAGCCCATCTCTAATATTCATAGTTTCAGCCCAATAAGAATTTGCATTCTCAGTTTTGGAATATCTTGGTTCGTGGTACTGATTTAGCTAATGATTTTGCTTAATCAGTTTGTTGAGAGGTTGAGGTCAAAGCATCCTATAAAGGAGATTAAGCTTCAGATGTTGCAAGCCATAGCACAAGAATCCTCTATAGATTGGGATAGCAAGGCTTTGGAATCGAAGTTGTATTCTTCTACGCCCAAACAAGTTTCATTGTCTATTACTATGATTGTCTCCAAAGTTATTAAACAAACATACTATAAGGAAAATGAAAAACAATTCGGAGATTGGGGATATAAAAAGATAGGATAGCTCTTGGATACAATAAAAGTTTGGTGCACATACTAAGTTCACAGCCCTTAATGCTTTGCCTTTTGATGTACTTTATATGCAAAGCAAGCCTCTATTAAGATTTCAAAACTTCCCCTAGATAGATCCTGTCTATTTAGTCCCTATTTGTCGTGCTCTCTTTCTACAACTGTTGGTAAAAAATTTAGTTTCCTAGATTGCTTGAGGTTCTGTATTGGTCAATCTTCTTCTTTTATCATTATTATTATTATTTGGGCTGTAATTGTTTCATGCAAGTACTCATCTTTGTATGTAAAGATAAGAATTGAAGAAAGGATAACAATAGAGAGGAGGAGATAAGACACCGATAGAATTTTGTGTTGGCAAGGAGAAACCTAATAGGAAGAGATTGTGTTGGGTTAAGATAGAATAGGGAAGTTCTTAGATATATAAGCAAAATAATACCGCCAATCTTTTTCACTAAAATTTTGCTTGGCGTCAATAGAATTAGTATTGTACTCTATTTTCAATATGATTTGGCTTCTAAAAACTCCAAAATTGTTTGTTGCCAATTTTGGGAAATAAGAGTAGGAAATATTTGATAAATTTGCTTACGGGTAGTTTTGGAAACTTTTATTTATTTATTGAAGAGACAAGATATTAAATTATGTTCCTTTAAAAAGTTGAGTTTTCGAAACAAGACTAATAATTTGGGAAGGAGGGAGTAATATTTGCATTGTGTATGACTTCTTGTAGGAGAATCCTATATGTGGTTCTTTAAGAAATATTGATGATGACAAACAATACAAGTTAAAGTAGTGTTTCTTTGTTTCATCTTATTGAAGAGGCTTACACATGATAACTTTTTGCCAAGTTATGTATAAAATTTTAACAACGAAATTCCATCCTAATGAGTCATTTTGGAGAAAGAATGAATTTTTTTTTTTTTTTTTTTTAAATTTTTTTATTTCATCATTATGATAGTTCGAGTTTATTCTTAAATGACACAAATTGAAAATATATGACTTTTGTTAAACAATCCTGTGCATTATATGGGTTAGCAACTAGTAAGAGTAAAATAAGAAGAAAAAATTCACTCTACAATGAATTTAGAGGATAATGTGATGCAACAAAAATAAATAACTGCCATGGGGCAACCTCAAATGTTTTGTTTACTGACCAGCCAACAATTAAATAGAGAATGCAGCAAACCAAATAATCCCGCCAACAGCTACTACAACACTCATAACTAGTTTAACACACCTCTCACTGATCAGAATTTTTGTTTACCACAGAGAGTGATTCACCATTTACAACAAAGAGCTCATTCAAAATTGAGTACCAATAGCTTTCTTTAGCCTGCACATGAGCTTTAACTTCCCACTTAACAGTCTGCACTATTCTTTACTCTGTTTTTACTCTGCCCACAATGCGATATTGCATTCCTTTGATGCTAGTCGCTCCTCAAGCCAGTTTGCAGATCACAGCTTTAAGACTTCTACCTTTCAGGTTTTTTTGCCCCCAATCAATTATTTCATATAAATAACACTTGGGATGTTTAATGAGGCAGCACCAGATGATTTCCTTCCTATTCCTTCTAGTGAAAGAGCATTAAAAAAATAAAAAAATCTTCTCTCTAAGATGCTTCTGCATGAAACACAAGCTGATTCTTGAGTGGTGAATCTATTCTTGATAGCTAGCCAGCCAATGAAACAAGATATGATGTTGAGCTCTGTAATAATCATTTTGAAACTAGGTCAACATAGAAACCAACAAACTAGAAAACTAAGGTAGACTTGGACAAGCAAATTCTTATTGGTTCACTCATATCATAAAATGTCGATGCCAATTTATGTCCAAACGATCAATTTATATCACAAAAAGGTGACCAATCACCATGCATGTGCAAATCATATCAAATATTATTACACTTAAGCAGAAGTCATGTATAAATAAATATATGGGTAACTGAGGGCTTCTAGTCACCACCACAATTGTCAAAATTTCGTCAATGCCTCATTTCAAGAGTGGGAGCAATGTGGCAGAGGATGCAATTTTGGAAATAAGACCAGAGGAAGAATCAAATAGTGAAGTTACTGATAAGTTCCAAATAAGACCAGAGCAAGACTTCACATATCATGAAAATTGATATAATCCCTAGATAGGAAAGTATCATGGTGTGCGCACCAGCTTGCTTTGATAATGGGATTCAGGTGAAGCTTTAATTCTTAACTGTAAGAACAAGAAAAATCATAGGATTGAGGTGAAGCTTGAGTTCTCCCAATGTACGATATCAAAACGTGGCATAGAAGAGTCGTATTTACCTTTTGGGCTCAATGGCACTCTAGGGTGTATAGCAACATAACATGATGTACAGAACAGGACACAAAACTTCCTGATATTCAATTCCCCATCCCCTTCCTCAAAATAACTCTGCCCAACCTCATGGTGCTACACAATGCTTCTAATTCATTTCTTGTTCAGTTTGAAAAACTCACTAAAAACTCACATACACTAGCTTACAACACATCCACTCTCATAAGAAACCATTTGCACACACCTCACTCTTTGAAACCTAGGAGAATGGCTATTTACTTCACACTTAGCTTCACACTCACAATGAGACCCATTGCTCATACTAGCTTGTAAGCTTCTAGGGAATTCTTGTAATCAGCCATTCACCAAGCTTCTAGACAACATAAGAAGGTGGTTGAATTTACCTTGTGCTAGGAACTCTCTAGAAATTTATATATATATATATATATATATAGAGAGAGAGAGAGAGAGAGAGAGAGAGAGAGAAAGCTCTAGAAAGACATAGAGAAACTTCTAGAAATTTCTAGAAGGCTCTATAGAGAGAGAGAGAGGCGGTTCTTGATTTTTAACTGTTCTTTCAAGGCTCTATTGGTAGAACAGACAAAGTCATGATGTGCATTTTGCAAGATAGTAAATGACACCTCTGCAATGGGGTAATGGGAAAGTAAACGAATTCAAGTCCACCAGGATGTGAGTAACTTGTGTGTGAGAGAGAGGGGGAGAAAATGAAAAGCATGATGCAATGAATCTTTCTTTAAAGTTTCAATCAAGAGGTTCCCATTTTCTTCAATAATGGACATGGATAGAAGTTAGTGTCCTACATGCAGCATCAGAGGCCAAGGTCCTCTTTGCTATTGGGGGAAAGTTTACAGGCAAAATCAGACCACAATGATTCACCCCAGCATTCATTTTTGCGAGGCTTTCTTTCTTTCTTTTTCTTTTTCCCGTGTAAAGCTTGCTAATAAATAAAAAGCAAAGTATAATCAGAGGACTATGGAAGATAAAAATTAATCCAATAATCATCTGATTTATTTAGTTTCCAAGGTCTGAACCACCCAGTGTAAAGCTAGCTAATAAATAAGAAACAACCACAATTGATGAGTTACATAGAAAAATTGCACAATGGTCCTTAAAATTGCTAGTCTCCTAAGCATGCTCATAATAAAACATTGTAAAATGATATTGCAAGGAGCAACTAACCTCAAATTTGATGCTGCTTTGAAAGGAATTTCTCCTCAAAAGTTGACTTTGAGTTTGTGGAAGTACTGGTTTTCAAGGAAAGCCACCAATACTGATTTTAGAAACAATTAAAAAAAAAAGCCCTTAAAAATCACGTGATAAAGGAAAAGTTAAAACACACCATTACTTTTTTTTTTTTTTTTGAATAAAGATAGTAGAATTTTATTGAAAAAGAAACTTAATTACAAAGATTCCAGCACATTCCGTAACTCAACTGGATAATCTTCAAGCCAAACAGTAGTCTGTCTAAACTTAGAACCCAACTTTGCTAAACACACAGCAGCAATATTCTGATCTCTAGAAGCAGATAGAACTTCCCAAGACCGAAATTTAGGAATCAAAGCCCAAATATCCTCCAGCCACATATCCTGAATAGTCTCACCCCTCACTTGCCTACATAATTGTGAGAGAAACACAGAGCAAGATCCTTCAAAAAGGATATCATAAAACCCCAACTCCAACGCAAACTGAGTTGCCACCAGAGCACCACTATACCAGAAGTACTCTCCACGGGAAGAAAAAGGAAGGGAAGCACATATTGCAGCCTTCACAAGACCTGCAGAATCACGAATTAAAATCCCAACCCACCTAGCTTGTGTCTCTTTATCCACATGGACATCCCAATTTAGCTTATACAACCCCGGCGAAGGCTGAGCCCAAGACCCCTCCTCCACCGTTCGCTGATTTCCTCTGCCCAAAACCACCTCTGGGAGCGCGTGTGCGTCACGAAATCCTTGAATAAGACGGCGACCCCGATCCACAACCATTACCGGATTCGAGACCCGACCATCATACACCACCCCATTCCGCTGATGCCAAATGAAATACATCAGACATGCAAAAAATTCCAGATCTCCCCTCCCTAGCCGAGAACGAGCCATTAAAATGAGATCGCAAAAAGAATGCACCAAACGATCCCATTTTAATAAGGGAAGAGTAGAAGCAGCCCAAACATCATTAGCCATTGGACACATCCACAAAACATGCTCAACTGACTCCGTGGCACCCACACACACTGGGCAGCACCCATCGCCCCTCATATGCCTCTTAAATTTCAGATCATTGGTAGGAAGGATTCCAATACACGTGCGCCAAATAAAAGATTTCACCTTCGGAGGAATAGACAAAGCCCACACAAATTTCCAGAAACCTCGATCACTGTGACGCGTAGAACTCTCACCACCACACACCTCAGTAGTATGACGAAGTTGGAGATGATAAGCACTTCTCACAGAGAAGACACCTGTCTTCGTTTCATTCCAAAACAACCTATCCCCCCGCCGATTGTCACGTAACTGGATAGACATAATTACCCCAGCTTCCCACTCAGAGAAATTTTCTCTAATGAGATTTTCATTCCATCTTCTAGGCTCCTCAAGTAATAAATCTGAAACAGTGGCATTGGGATTCAGTCCTGCTGACGTAGATTGAACCATACATGACCCCACCAGAGGCAACCAAGGGTCATGCCAAATCCGTATCTTTTGACCATTCCCCACATGCCACCTCATACCCACAGTCAGCACACTACGACCCATAGCTAGACTTCGCCAAGCATAAGAAGGTCTCCTTCCCACTCTAGCATCCATAAAGCTACAAGATGGAAAATACTTAGCCTTTAACACACGGGCCACCAAAGAATCAGGCTGTTGAAGGATACGCCATCCTTGTTTAGCTAATAAAGCCATATTAAAAGTCTTGATATCTCTGAATCCCAAGCCCCCCTCCATCTTTGAATGACATAACTTCTCCCATCTAAGCCAATGAGCCTTATTCGCCTTTCTGGTTTGGCCCCACCAAAAATTACAATACATCTTATTCAAATCCGAACAAAGACCATCAGGAAGTTTAAAGCAGCTCATAGTGTACGTGGGAATAGACTGCGCCACCGCCTTAATAAGAATCTCCCTACCAGCTTTAGATAAAAGCTTCTCCTTCCAGCCAAAGATACGCCTCCAAACTCTATCCTTAAGACCACCAAAAGCCTCTTTCTTTGATCTACCCACAAACGAAGGCTACCCAAGATATTTATCATGACATTTAATCTCAGGGACTTGAAACAGATCTTTAATAAGCTCCCTCATAGCACTTGGTGTGTTCTTCGTAAAAAACAATGATGTCTTTGCTCGATTCAGCTGTTGACCCGAGGCCTCCTCATATACTTGTAAAATATTGATCAGAGCCTCACCATTTGCCAATGATGCTTGACAGAAGAGAAGTGAGTCATCTGCAAAGAACAAATGTGTAAGGACAGGGCCTCCTCTACTTGCCTGTACACCCTTAATATTGCGTTCCACATGTGCAATCCTCAAAAGAGACGAGAGACCCTCGGCACATAATAGGAATAGATAAGGTGACAACGAATCCCCTTGTCTAATACCTCTTGTGGCCCCAAAATGCCCATATTGCTTCCCATTGATCAGCACCGAATATGATACAGAGGAGATACACATCATGATGAGGCGAATCCATTCAATCGAAAAACCCAATCTCTTCATTACCATCTCCACAAACCTCCACTCCACCCTATCATAAGCCTTGCTCATATCAAGCTTAAGAGCCATCTGCCCTTTCTTTCCCTTCTTCTTTAGACTCATGGAATGCAAAGTCTCAAAAGCCACTAAGACATTGTCCGTGATCAGCCGACCCGGGACAAATGCACTTTGAGAATCTGATATGACTACAAGCAAAACTCCCTTCAACCGAAGCCAACACCTTTGATACAATTTTATAACTAACATTGCATAAAGATATAGGCCGAAAATCAGTGATTCGCTTTGGCTCTTTTATCTTAGGAATAAGGGCTATATGTGTATAATTAATTTTACGTAACATATACCCCGAATGAAGAATAGAAAGAATAGCTTGAGTTACCTCAGGACCCACGATCTCCCAGTAAGTTTGGTAAAAAATTGCCGACATACCATCGGGCCCTGGTGCCTTAGTAGGATACATTTGCCGCAAAGCCTGGCGTACTTCTTCCTCTGTAAACTCCTGTAGCAGAGCATCATTCATATCCTGTGTCACCACCCTCTCCACGCCCCGTAAACAGGAATCAATCACTGCAGATTGGGGTTGACTAGAAGTGAAAATATTCCTAAAATATTCCACTGCCAAGTCTGCCACCTTCAATTGGTCCGTCTGCCAACAACCATCACTATCCAGCAAGCCCGAGATGAAATTTGTCTTCCGCCGCTGATTGCACTGGGCATGAAAAAATCTAGTGTTTTGATCTCCATCCTGCATCCACGCCACCCTCGATCTCTGGCGCCAGAAAATTTCTTCCTTCTCCAGTAGATCATTTATCTCATCTTGAAGAGCTAGTATTTCAACCGAAAGATCAATGGGGGTCACATTTGACAATTCCTGTAACCTTTTTCGTTTCTCCTTTATCCGACTAGCCAGCTTGCCAAACCTCTCCTTACTCCACGCAATAAGTGAGACACGACAGTGCTTGAGCTTCTCAAAAACTTGAAACATTGGGCTGCCCTCCGCAGTATCCAAACTCCATGCTTGTTGGACCACATCTTTACTCTGTTCATCCTTAACCCACATTGCCTCAAAACGGAACACACGATGCCGCTGAACTTTCTCCAGAACCTGCGGAAACTCCAGCATCAAAGGGCAGTGATCCGAAGAGAGTTTGGCTAAGTGAACAACCTTAGCCCCCTCAAACATATTAATCCATGCCATGGATGCCACCATTCTGTCCAAACGCTCAGCTTTAAATGTCGGCCCCTTCCTTCCCTTAATCCATGTAAAGGGACTACCTTCAAAACCCAGATCAAACAACTGAGCAAAAACCAAAGCTTCTCGGAAATCCCGAATTTGCCAATCTGGACGCCTAGCGGTGCCAATACACTCTGAATGATCAAGTAATTCATTAAAGTCACCCATGCACACCCATGGAAGACTACCATGGTGACTGAGGAATTTTAACAAAGCCCAGGTCTCTTTTCTTTTATGCGTTTCTGGATTCCCATAAAAACCCGTCACCCTAAACTCCTTCCCTGAATCCTTTATTACCACACTAGCATCAATATGGTTTTTAGAGAAAGAATTCAAACGTAAATCCACTCTATCAGACCAAAGCATAGCTAAGCCCCCACCTGTACGCAAACGCGGAACACAAAAGGCATAGTTAAACTTTGTCGATACACGTAGTAACTCCACACCCACACTATCCAGCCTTGTCTCAGACAGAAACAAGATGGAGGGATCTCTCTCCTTGAGTAGGAGGGAAAGTTCTCGAACTGTTTGGGGGTTCCCAAGCCCCCTACAGTTCCAACTTAACAGCCTCATTGGGACCGGCGGGGCTGGGTCGCAGCCTCCGCCGATGAGAGCTCATGAGAAGAATGTAAAACCGAAGTTGTCCTGGTATGTTTGACAGAATCATCCTCTGAGTTACATTCATCAGCCTCCAGCCATCTCTTCAAAGCTCCTCTATTGACTGGAGTGGACTTTCCTCTAGCACGAACCACCTTTTTCCACGTTGATTTGTTTTTCTTTGGAGATTGTGGCAATTTTTTTGAAGTTGATGACGTCAGTCCACCAACATTCTCTGCGTCCCCCAATGAAACACCTGTTTGAGTATTATGCGGTTCAACCTTTTCCACATATTTCGTAGAGTTCTGAACAATCGTTTCCACCTCAACAGTTTGCATGTGGGGCCCATTATCCGCATGCACCCTCTCATGCATGCAATTCGCCACGTTTGTAGATAACCCACGACCTGGTGCAGGAAGTGGATGCTCACCCAAACTCCCACATGCATGCGAGGATAAAGGAGATCCCATCTCCTGATCTCGTGGGATAGTCTTTTGCACACTGGACTCAGCACGACTAGAGTCACCAGACTCCATAACCTCTGCCACCATCTTCTGCGGACTCATATCAGCATCTCCGTGATCTTCGCCGAGATCGTCCATCTGTTTCAACGGTTCCAATTTTGAACTCTCACAAGCAATATCCGCTCGCCCCGTTTCCCGGAACAGACTTTGCCGAGTCCCTGCCCCGAAACCTCGCCACCGAGCAGTGGACTCCGCCGCCCTAAGCCAAGGACCATACTGCTTAAAACTACTCTCAGCCTGCAATCCCGCCTTGCGTTTAACCATGCAATCCCGCTCCAAATGTCCGATACAGCCATAATGGAAGCAAATCCATGGCAACCACTCATACTTGAAAGATACCCACATCTGGCCAATGGATTTGAACGTAACAAGACGGCCCCTTGGAAAAGGTCGTGAAATGTCTACAGGAACTCTAATCCGTAGAGCACATCCCCATCCTACACCAGTCTTTGGGACATCAACCTTCATCACCTCTCCAAAAATGCTACCCACTCGCTCCCCCGTTTCCCGAGTCATATAAAATAAAGGAATTCCATGAAGTTGCACCCAGAAACACGACCTCCGCATCTGAACTTGTGAGGCCGGGATAGTACCATCAATAACATTGAGAATCAGCAAACAATTATCAAAGAGCCACGGTGAGCCATCTAGCACCCTTTGCCGCTCTTGTTCGTTGGGAAATTGGAACACAAACAGATTCGCATCAATGGACGTCGCCGTTATACCACGAGATGTCCCCCACAATCTTAACATAGTCGTTTTCAACGCCGCTCTATTGAAATATTTCGCAGTGACAAGTTTTCCCACAAGACACTTTGAACCCAATTCGCGGGAATTCCCCATAGCATCTTCCTCCACATCAAAGCCTGGAGCTTCGTCCTCCGTTAGGGAGAACTTCCTCCAATCATCCAACAAAGCCTCAGAATCCATCTCACAACAACCCCTACCCTGAAGGCAGACAGCCACTTCACCTAAAAAACTCTAGTGAAAACCTCAGAGAGAGGTCAGAGAGAGTTTTAGAGAAGACTTTTCTCCAAATAGGATTTCAAACAAAACAAAACACACCATTACTAGTAGTTGAGATGATGCAGCAAAAAAGGTTAGCCATGCTTCTTTGGAGTTTTCATTAGTTTAATTCAAGAATATCCAGAGCAGAGTAACATACAAAGTAATAGCTATGAAAATACCTTTGCGCCTAAGCCAATATTGAGAGACTGGAGTGAGGGCAATCAGGTACTTGTATTGGAACTGCAGCTTTGATTATGCCCTTTCATTCACTTGTTAAGAGCATTCATTTTTTCTACAAACAATTTTGCATGTTTCTTAAGCTTAAAGCTTCTTCACACAAATAAGAAGATCAAGATACAATGTTAACAATTTACCTTATCAAAATTTGTCCTCGTTAAAATTTCCTTCCAAGTTCTCTAATTTTGGCTTCTTCTATGCACTGAATCAAATAATCAAAAACCTACATCTTAGCTTTTTGAAATAAAGTCCTTCTATTTGGTCCTTTCATGTATTTCACCATACATAAGCATTTTCCACCAATAGCCTTTTGGCACATGTAGAAAGGATCCATTTCTACAATTGCAATATAAAAAATAACCTAATAATTAAATAACGTTGTTGGGAAGTGTGTTTCGGGTTAATTAATTTACCTGAATGCACATGCTTAGTTACCTCTTAACATGTAAATACTACTCATAACAAATACAATCTACATTGATGGATTTCATTAAAAGAAAATATAAGAATTTAAAATTGTGTGTATTTCCCTTGCACTCATTGTAACTCTTATAGGGAAATAACGTTGAAAATGTCAGAAAACACAGCCAAACAGAAAGTATATGACAAAAAATTGATTCACAACTACAAGTGATCCAGGTAAGGACTTAGTACAAGATTTCTAAAGAAAACAAAGAGATCTAATGCCACAGAGAGAGAGAGAGAGAGAGAATCAAAGAGAGTTTAAAGATTGTAATGGCTTAGACAAAATGTCATTTAGCCTTTTGATTGATATTTATAGAATTAGTAACAAGTTAACAGTATTAACAACTTTAACTGCATAACAGATTAACATAAACTGTTTCCACTTTTCATGGGCACGTGGTCTTTAACTTATCAACGTTGCTGCTTAAGCTACACCCGTTTAGTGAGGGCACTGAGGGCAGTGCTTAAACGACAGTCAAGCCCAAAGCTACAGTCGTTTCTGAAGACAGTGCTTGAACGACAGTAGCTTTGCTTCTATCTTCAACACTTAGGAACCCTTCTAGAGACATCAAAAAGCCAATCTTTTAAAAGGGTCTCCACAAAGACAAAGTCAAAGAATAATCACTGATGATATTGTAATAGAAGTGGAAAAAAAGCATAAAAGAAAAGAATATCTAATAACAGAATTTATTAATACTACATTTCAACAATGTATATGCATTAACGATGAAAAAGAGTTGAAGATTCAAACATCATGTGAATTATAATTTTAACTAAGCACCTCTCCTTGAACACCAACAGGAAGCATTATTTTCAAATGAAGGTGCAACCTCATTCTTGGCGAGGAGACAAACAACACAAGACAATAAGCTTGGTCATACTCAAGCATGACTGAAAGCAACATTCTGGTTAAGCTAATTACCATATATCCAAGACAATGTTGCTCGAAAACACAGACCATATATCCAATGAATAGAACAGAAAATTACACTAACAAACCAAAGCAGATAACTTTAAAGAGATTAAGTAAGAGAACATCCGTTCCTTTGATGCTCTAAATGTAATTATTCATGGTCATATTTTAAATTCAAAGTATTAGAGAAGAAGTGCATGATAACTGATCATGCCTTGTTGCTGCAGCAGTCACAATCATGAATTCATGATGGTGGCAATTCTGGAAGGTCTTCCTCTAGCTATTACTCAGACTTTTGGCTTATTCTATCAAATGCTTGATGTCGGATCACGCCTTGATTCGAGAATCCTCTATTTGTGAGACAATGGACCTCAGCCACAAAAAAATCTGCACTGAAAAAAAAGGCACCTTACAATAAATTAGATGAAGCAAATAGAATATATTGGCTTGGTAAAGAAGCAATGACTGAAGGTACTTCCTAAAAAAAGCACCAAATTTATTGATAGAAGACAACAAGCATTTGGTTTCAACATATCTGGTACTATTTACAAAGAGGATTTTGCATCACTTTGGAGATTTTTGTGAGCCCTACCGCAAAAGTAGATATGAATATCAATGAAATCAAGCAGAATTTTGAGATAATCAATGTCAATGTCTTCAATTTAGAGAAGTGGGGCTTTGACACAGAGGAAGAGTGAGAAGACAATATGCACCCTCTGGAAGGGATCAACTTCTGAGATCATACTCATGTGTTCAAATTACTAAGACAAGATAGATTCTGGAATACATGCTTAAGGAAGGAGTGGGGCTTGGGACTATTATTAAGAATATGGCAGCAAAAGCCTGCAATGCATTGCCTTTGCCCATAAAGAAGTCAAAAGAAGAAAGTGGAGAGGTTCTAGAGAAGCTCAAAGAAACGAGACTAACCCTATTAGCCTATTAGGGTTGGTTTTCAGGACCCTTGTTAGCGCTGAACACCTGTAGCATCTAGCAGAGCTTCTAGACTAAACATCAAAATGATCACAGGTGACAATGTGCATGCAAGACCTATAGCTTTTGAATATGGGATTCTCAATCATGATGAGGATTTGAACGATAAAGCCGTAGCAGAAAGGGAAGGTTTCAGAAACTACTAACCTGAAGAGAGGATTAAAGTCTATGTAATGGCTAGATCAACCCCAATTGACAAGCTTCTGATCGTACAGTCCTCAAAGGATAAAGGCCACATTGTCGTAAAGCTCAGCTAGATCAACCCCAAAATTTGCCAACTAAAATATCAGTCCAAGTTTAATCTTATTTATTTTTTGTCATATGCTCTTCCATTCCTAGCCGGGCTTGCAATCTGGAACTACAATGAAGTTGAGATGTTCGCTGTGTCACCCTCTACCACAGACCTTTAAAACTTGCTCAAGTCTCTCCTCTTTTGCTAATGTTATTGCCCATCTTACTGCAGAGGCTTATGCCACGTCTGATTGCTCTCCCATTCCCCTCGTGATCTCTGAGAACCATAGCCAAGCCTATATTATTTTGCTCACATGATGCATCAAAATTAAGCTTTACGCATTGATTAGGTGGCCTGGTCCAAGCACTTCCCCTGTTTTGCTCTTCTTTTACCCATATAATCCCAAGTGACCTCAAGTGAGAGTCATACTGTTTGTTGAGACGATGGGCTAGCTGGCTTATGCTGGCTTTAGTTTTTGAATACAGAGCTTCCTCTCGTGCCTCCCAAAGAATTTTCATCACCACTGCTGCATACAGCGTGAATTCATCTTTGGTGACTCTTTCTACTAGTAACTCAATGAATTCCATTATAGATTGAGCTTGGACCATTTCAACTCGAAGACCCCATTTACTACAATACCACACTCTTTTGGCATAGGGACAGAATTGAAATAGATGTAAAGCCGAATCTTCTGCTATTTCACAAAGAGAGCAATGGGCATCTTGGCTTTTGGAGCATCTGAACAGCTTCTCTGTAGCTACTCTACATAAGAACATTTATAATCTTTCATCCAAGGACACTTGTAATCTTTCAAAAATCCTTATGCAGGCCACCTGATCAGCTGTGGAATTCTGAGGAGAACAGATGCATGGAACATGGACCCCACACCTTTCAATTGTAACTTTTGCTCTTTTAGAATCATAAGATGAAATTTCACATAGAAGCTTAACATCATTCCAATCATCTACAATTATGTCTTCCAATGAGCTTTCCCTAACATTTATAAAGCAAAACCACATATGAGATGATGGCTCACATGAAAATCTAATCTTCTTGAGCCTTGCTTTACAACCATTGATGAAAATGTAGATTGAACATTCAACTTTTTCAATTAGGTCAGCAACCTGCATTTCCATTTTTACAGCAAAACAACAAGCAAATATTGGAAATTTCCGACCAACCGAGAACGATATGGAATTTCCATAACTTTGATGGTTGAACCACATTGGAATCTTAGTTCCTGAAAGTAGAAGGTAATACTCATCCACATCAATTTCAAATGAAGAGACTATTTTAGGAGAAAACTCTGTTTCAGATGCTGAGCCCCTTTCAGATACAGAACCGATTTTAGACGTAGCTTCATCAGGTTCAAATTCAGATTCCTGATGTGATGATGCACTTGCACATACTAAATTTCGTGGAAGCCCTATCATTTCTCCAAACTGATTACAATTAGCAAATTTAAGAAACTTCAGTTTAGCAAATTTCGTAATATATTTGGGAAAGTTAACAAATATTGTTTCATTTTATAACTTTGTGAGAGAGAAAGAGAAAGATAGAGAGATAGAGAGAGACCTGAGCCAATAATCTTCTTCTTGATTGTGTACCCAACGAATAGCAGTTTATTGCATTTACCCATTCTATACATGCTGGAAGCGTTGAAATTTCCCGAAGATTCCAACAGCAATGAAGATCAAGGACCTTCAATTGAGGAAATATACTAGCAATTTCAGGGAGGGTAGTAGTGTTGCTGTCTTCGAAAATTAATGTTTCTAATTTGGGGAAGCAACCAGGAGTATCCATGCCCTTTGGAAAATGTTCACAATCAAACAAACGGAGCTCCCTCAGATTTTGTAAATTAGAGATGCTGCTTGGAAGCTCTTTGAGGTTTTTACAACATATGGTTAACGTGAGAGATCCTTGGAGTTCTGATGAAGGCAGTGCTGACCTTTCCGTTCCTTGCTGGATATCGGGGTACTTCTCAAGACTTTCACAGCCATAGAGATAAAACTTTTTAAGAGATTTCAACTGGAGGCTTCTTGGGAGAATTTTAAGATTTTTGCAATAGGTGAGACTCCAATATTCAAGCTTATTAAGAAGTCCAACGGAGTCATGAACCTCAACTAAATTTTCACATTTATAAAGATTCAACACCTTTATGTTTGGGGCAATCATTAGTAAGTTAGGTACTTTCCTAATATTATTACAAGAACGGAAATCCATATATTTTAATGTTTCAAATCGACACCTCTGTAGAAAAAAAATGACAAAAAAAGAATTACGAAATTTATTAGCTTCATCAAAATAATAATAATAATTTATAAATGCTAATGATTATACCTCGAAATGGCCGTCCAATTGAATCTGGCTTCCTGGCATGTTGAGTGCAACAAGATTTTGAAGAACAAAATTGGACGGCAAGGAAGATAAAGGAAATTCACTCCAATCAAGTAACCTTAATCCATTGGGAAGATATTTAAGATCTTCACAAATTACATTATAAACTTTAAGATATTTGAGATTTTTCATCTTTCCAAGATCCAATTGCATGTTTCTTGGTTGTGGAAAGCACAATGTAATGCCTCGAATTTCATCCGACCCCTAATTGGAAAAAAAATTACGTGAATCAGTATTATTAAATTTTAAATGAAAGTCATATTGATAAAATTGTATTTTCTTTAGCATTAAAAAAATAAATAAATCACTACATTTGCCATGAAAAAAAAAAGGGAAAAAGTAAATAAAAAAAGGCTAATACCATATCTCCAGCTAGTACTTCGGAAGCATCCTCATAACATAATAGTCTTCTATGTTTCTTGGGCATTTCTGATTCTTGTCGAACAATTTCCATACCCATTTGTTGCATCAAGTCATGCATCAATATATTGTCATGTTCAGTAACAACTATGAGACACTTATCTACCAATTTTTCAAGATCATAATATGGGTCACAAAAATTGCAACTTTGTAGTATATCTACAACAACATCTGTGTGGAATCCTTTGAGGAAACATGCAATATCCAGGAAAATATCTCGTTGCGTTTGGTCCAATCCATCATAGCTTATTTTGAGTACTTCTTGAATATTTGGATTAGGAATTTTGTTATACTTATCTAATGCACTTTTCCAACAACGTATATTTCTCTCATACAAATCAGTAGCTATTATCTTTAGAGCTAATGGAAGGCCTTTCGCATAATGTATAAATTGGTCTACGAGATCTAAATAATCTTCCTTAGGCTTGTCTCTTTTGAATGCATATTGACAAAAGAGTTCACGAGATTCATGTTCATCTAATTCCTTAACCATGTACTTGTGGTAGGTTAAATGACAATCTTCTCGAAGAGTTGCTAGAACCTTTTCCTCTCTTGTCGTTATAATGATTCTACTTCCAGAAGCAAACTGAAAGCATCCTCCAAGCAAATTTTCTACCTGGACTAGTTTGTCCACATCATCAAGAATTAAAAGAATCCTTTTGTGGCCAAGCATTTCCATTATCACATCAATTCGTTTAAATACACCGTGCACCTTCAAATTTCTGCCCCCTAGGATATCAAAATAAAGTGTCTCTCGTAGTTGAAATAAGCCATCATTTGTTCTTGAGTTTTCTCTAACATTCTCTAGAAAACTGCTTCCTTCAAACCGATAAGCAATTAAGTTATAAATAGCTTTTGCAATTGTTGTCTTACCTATTCCAGGGAGGCCATGGATCACTAACATGCGAACATCTTTGGACTCAATATCTAAATGCCAATTTATTTCCTCTACACGAGAGTCTATTCCAATTGGGTACTTAATAACAAATACTTGCTTACAATTTAATTTAGCACTTGAGATCTCTGCAAAAATTTCTTGGATAAATCTAAATTGAGGGCGGCTGCAAAGCATTAAAAACATGTTAGAAAATAGAAACATGAACATGAATTAATTGAAATATTGTTAATAAAAGTAAATGGCATGTATTCATTGATCTAAGAACTATTCGTATGTTGTTCAGCTAGGAAATCAACTTTAGGCAAAGACGCAAGGAAAATCTGCCTAGGTAAGGAAACAAAGTTATTGAATATCCACTTCTAATACTAATTGAAATCTGCTTTGGCAAGAAAAAAAGCTGGCTTCTTTTGGGAGGAGTTGTTTAACAGTTAAATTTATTGGTGACAACAAAGTGATGATTATATGCATACTCATTTTGGTAATGCCAACCAGATAAATTGCCCACTTCGTTTAGAGCTGCCCTCCATCTTTGCACCTTCTTCATGTTATTCTTGAATTTTTCTTCATGTTTTGCTAGCGCTTCTCCAAACTTTCCCTTTTGGCTGCGTACTTCTGATGGATCGACCTTATAAAAAACTGGTAGGACAATTTGGCCATGACTCTTGCACTCAAGAATCTTGACAAGTTCATCTAAACACCAAGTGGAAGATGCATAGTTTTTAGAGAATACAATTATCGAAATTCTTGAACTTTCAATGGCTTCAAGAAGTTCTGTAGAAATTTCTTCTCCCCTTTGAAGCTCATCATCAATGAAGGTGTTAATACCATTATGACGCAGAATGCCATTCAAATGACTCGTAAAGCCATTGCGGGTATCTTCACCTCTGAAACTCAAGAACACATCATATCTGCATCGGTGGGTGAAAGAGGAAGAGGATGCTCCTTTGTTGGTCAAGAAAGCCATCGTGATTTGGATATATAGAGAGTTGAGAAGATCTAAAAGGAAGAGAAGAAAGAAAGATGTGATGAATTTGGAATCGTAAGAGTTTAAGCAAAGGAAAGGGATTTTTGAGAGAAAATGGGAATGGTAGAGTAAAGGAAATAAAGGTTAGTTCTTGTGAGGCCAAGATCTGAATGATATTTCAAGGAATTGAATGTTAGGTCTTGTAAGACTTTTACTAATTAAAGATTTCAGGTTAGAAGTTCACATACGCATCTTTTCCAGAAAAGTTCCTCATGAACGATTCAACCAAAAACCGTTGACTCTAATTAGCTTAACCATGTGCTGAGTGGATCAAAATGACGTTTTTATCCAATTTTCTATGTGCTTTAGATTTTCAAGAGCAGAATCTTTTAGGGTTAATTTTGTATTTGCATATGATTAATCAAACTAATTATTTACCTTGTTGTTTAATGCAAATAGAGTATCCCAGAACCTGCTAAGAAAATGTATATATTTTTAATTAATATTGGTGAGGTTGAAATCTTTGAGTCTATCTCTTCAATTTTTAATGCCAATATGTTATATGGTTATGACTAATCAAACTAATTATTTAATGCAAATATCAGAACCTGCAAAGAAGTAGCTGCCAGCAGCTCTGGTACACTAATACTATGATATGATTTTATATCATATATATTTTTTTATTAGATTGTTTGTTTTTATATCGTATTTTAATTAATATTGGAGAATGGCAAAAGCAGTTTGGTGGGGCTTACAATTCTGTCAAGACATTGGTTTTAATACTTTCCTTCTTGAATGCCCAAATGCAGCTTTAGTCTCCTTGATTCTAAATAGCACAAGGTGTTGCACTGAGGTGGGATGGACACTTAAAGACATCAAAGAGCTTCTGGCACATATGGGATCAGTGACTTTTTCCATCATTCCAAATAAATGTAATCGTGTTCTCTCAGATGTTATAAAATATGGATTAGATGTATAGCTTTTCAGCTCTCAAGTTTCAAAGTATCTTTCGGGGAATTGTTTTTCTTTTTGTTTATATATTTTGCTTTTTGTGTGGTCATGAAAATGTTACTAATAATAACAAATAAAGATGATGAAGATATAAGATATTGTTGTCCTATCATCAACACTATTTTGAATAATCTTCCAAAGTATAATAGAAAGTTTTAACCTATTTAGAACACACTGGACTTTAAATTTTATTTTATTTTTCCCATATTCTATGTCTCTCTAGAAATTATCTCATCTTTGCAAATTTCAACCATAAATTAAATTTCTTTAAGGTGGATTCTTCACAAAAGCGAGTGCTTATTGTTTAGGGGCAGAGAAATAAAGTCAGATAAAGAAGAAGGCAAGCAAGAGTAGTGGAAGCTAGAGACTTTATTTCATGTTACAGAGGTCTAAATCTGCATGAATATAGGATTGGATACCCTACTTGAGCATAATCATATTGGTAATTATATAGCTCCTAAAGAGTTTAGCAGAATCTGCATGAATATAGGATTGGATACCCTACTTTATTTCATGTTACAGCTCCTCACTCGCCTCTATCGTCGTGCTTCGTTGGCCATTCAAGCTTTTGCTCGTGCTTCAATGGCATTTTCTGTGCGAGAGATCTCGGGGGGGGGGGGGGGGGGG
>BKZX01028029.1:56646-103454 GCA_014362285.1 Fagus crenata
GCTTGCTGTGTGAGAGAAAGAGTGCAGAGAAAGAGAGCAGAGAGACAGAGCAGAGGCTGGAGTGGCTTGGGGTGGCTGGGGGTGGCTTGGGGTGGCCCGGTGTGGCTAGGGGTGGCTGGGGTTGGCTCGGCAGGAGTTGGGCGCGAGAGAGAAAGAGAGCAAAGACTGAGCCTCACGATTTTGGAAAATGGTTTACGGAAAATTTTTCTGTAAACCGTTTTCCTAATTTTTGTGAAGGTTTTTACGGTCAAACCGAAAACATTTTTTGTTGACTTTATTTTACTGCGAAACAAACATCCAAAAATGCTGAAAACGTTTTATGGAAAACGTTTTACGTCCAAACAAACAGAGCCTAAGTTTACAAAAACAGAAAACAATATTGCAAGTTGTCTTGATGATGACTGGCTTCATGGGTCATGGCTTGTCTAATTTTAATCTTTCGGTAGACTTTTCCCTCTCTATTTGTTTACCATCCATTTAATGTCTCAAAATTATATGTTTAGTTCATGTGTCTCATTTTCTCTTTATTAAAGTGTTTTCAATTGGTGCTTGCAAACTTGGACTCCGAACCCTTCTTGTAGTCCGTGGCTCCCGCTATAATCAAGTAGAAGCTCAAGAAAGATTGCTAAGTTTGGACTCCTAAGCTTCACATGAGGAGTCAATTGCTACAAATCTTCCATAGTGAACTGCATATAAATTGGAAGTTTAACATTTCGATTAAAAACTTTTGCAATTCATTATATTTTTATTTTTATTAAACCTAACAACAAACAACAAAAAATTCATGCAATAAAACTCTTTCAGTGCTTGTATATGGTTTTAAGTTATAATAAATCAAAATTACATGACGGTAAATCATTCTTCATCAAAAACTTCATACTAAGAACCCATATTATTTGGGTTGAAAGTCTATAAACAAAACCCAAGCTATCATTTATTCAAATTGAATACTAGTAAGTAGTAACAATAACTTGTAACCACAATGAACAGTAACCCCATGGTCGGTATCATACACTCAAAAATATTCACATTAAATACTGACTCAACTCACATTGAACAGTAACTCAAATCATTCTTCTTCTTTTTCTCTTTTAAAGTGAAGTGTTAATCTTATGAAATCTAAACCAAAAACAAGAAAGTTGAAAGCACAAGAAACCAAGAGCTGCAGTACCTCATTCTATCTAGTCTTTCCATTTGGAAGCTCATTTTTTATGAAGTAAAGAGGCATTCTTAATGAGTAGTGACTCACAGTCATTTTGATGAAATGATGAAAGAAGATGGGAACTTCAATATGTATGCATGATATATATTTTTGCTGATTATTTGTCTCCAATCTGATTTGGCCAGCATAAAGAGTTGGTTTTGTGTGTATGTATGTGCAAACAAAAAAGGGCTTAGCTAGCTAGGAAAGCCATCGTGTTAGAAGGCTTTAGAGACTTAGAATAATAGTTCTGGGAATTGAATGTTAGGTCTTGTAAGACTTTTACTAATTAAAGATTTCAGGTTAGAAGTTCACATACGCATCGTTTCCACAAAAGTTCCTCATGAACGATTCAACCAAAAACCGTTCGACTCTAAATGACTTTTTTATCCAATTTTCTATGTGCTTTGGATTTTCAAGAGCAGAATCTTTTAGGGTTAATTTTGTATTTTCATATGACTAATCAAACTAATTATTTATCTTGTTTAATGCAAATACACTATCCCAGAACTTGCTAAGAAAATGTATATATTTTTAATTAATATTGGTGAGGTTGGAATTTTGGAGTCTATCTCTCCAATTTTTAATGCCAATATGTTATATGGTTATGACTAATTAAACTAATTATTTAATGCAAATACGCTATCGCAGAACCTGCTAAGAAGTAGCTGCCAGCAGCTCTGATGCACTAATATATTAGATTGTTTGTTTTTATATCATATTTTTAATTAATATTGGTAAGGTTGAAGTCTTCGAGTCTCTCCCATTTTTAATGCCAATTTGTTATATGGTTCTGATGAGGTCACTTTGGCCCATTTGAATTTGTTTAAAAGTCTGCTAAAAAAAATTTGTTTAAAAGTAATTGCTGTCCACGTTGTAATTATTGTATGTATGAAAATGATGATAACGGTATTATTGTGAAAGTCCCAAATAATATATATGTGTGTGAAAACTGAAAAGTAGGATAATGGTAATACTCCCAAAATCTTCAGCGTTGCACTTTGTTGTTGTTGCATGCCATTTCTTTGGTCAAATTTCTTTAAGTTAGACATGTGATCTCTTCTGTCATATTTAGATAATTGCCGACCATGATTTCAATAACCCCAATTCCATTCCTTACTAAGCTTCCCATAGCACCACATCAAACATGACTAAATTTGTTACCAGGGGAAAGTAATGGAAACATCATCTTGAGAGTTGTTTTCCCTAATTTTATTGGGTCTTTGCTTTTGTCTATATCTTTTTGAATTCTTCTTGGTTATTTGTAATTGTATTATGATTTGACTTCTTTTTTCTTTTTCTTTTTTTCTCTGAATGTTATTACAATAAGGATTAGATGTATAGCTCTTCAGCTCCCAAGTTTCGAAGTATCTTTGGGGGAATTGTTTTTCTTTCAGTTTATACATTTGCTTTTTGTATGGTCATGAAAATGTTAATAATTAAAAAAAAAAAAAAGGTGTTCAAGATATTGTTGTCCTAAAAAAAAAAATTGTACATAAAATGGATAGACATATCTAAAGCTCTGATTTTGAGCATTGTGGTCATTGCTATGATGGATATTTCAAAGCAGGGAAAGTAGCAATCAGTCTCTTTCTTTAAAAATGGTTTTTTATTCTTAAGTTTACAAAAACAGAAAACAATATTGCAAGTTGTCTTTGATGATGACTGGCCTCATGGGTCATGGCTTTTCTAATTTTAATCTTTCGGTAGACTTTTCCATCTCTGTTTGTTTACCATCCATTTAATGTCTCGAAATTATATGTTCAGTTTATGTGTCTCATTTTCTTTTTATTAAATTGGTGCTTGCAAATTTGGACTCCGAACCCTTCTTGCAGTCCGTGGCTTCCACTGTAATTAAGAAAGGTTGCTAAGTTTGGCTCATAAGCTTCACATGAGGAGTCAATTGCTACAAATCTTCCATAATGAATTCCATATATATTGGAAATTTAACATTTCAATTAAAAACTTTTGCAATTCGTTATATTTTTATTTTTATTAAACCTAACAACAAACAACAAAAAATTCATGCAGTAAAACTCTTTCAGTGCTTGTATATGGTTATAAGTTATAACAAATTAAAATTACACGAAGGTAAATAGTTTTTTCATCAAAAACTTCATACTAAGAACCCATATTATTTGGGTTGAAAGTTTATAAACAAAACCCAAACTATCATTTTTATTCAAATTGAATACTAGTAAGCAGTAACAATGAACAGTAACCCCATGGTCGGTATCATACACTCAAATATATTCACATTAAATACTAACTCAACTCACATTGAACAGTAACTCTATGGTGGATATCATATCCAAAACAATATTAAAGGTACCCTAGAAGGAGTCCTGTTTGTGTTAACAGATAGTAATATCATTGCATATATAATTTCTACATTTACAATAAAAAATCAACTAGTAGATATCAATTATAAATATTGGCAAATAATATGACTAAAATAAGAAGAAAAAATTAACTCTACAATGAATTTAGAGGACAATGTGACGATTCCTCTCCTTCCAGATAACCCATGATACAGAAAAAATAAATAACTGACCAGCCAACAATTAAACAGAGAATGCAGCAAACCAAATAATCCAGCCAACAGTTACTACAACACTCATAACTAGCTTCACACACCTCTCACTGATCAATATTATAATTTGAGATTGCAAATCATATCAAATACCATTCCACTTAAGCAGAAGTCATTTATCAATAAATCTATGGGTAATTGAGGACTTCTAGCCACCACCACAATTGTCAAAATTTTGTCAATGCCTCATTTGAAGAGGGGGGGGGGCAATGTGGTAGAGGATGCAATTTTGGAAATAAGACTAGAGGAAGAATGAAATAGTGAATTACTGATGAGTTCCAAATATTCAATCTTAATACCAAACACTGTGGTGCACTTGTGCCCAACCATGTTTGATTCATTATTGACAGTATCTAAGAGATCATTGCAGAGTCTTCTATTATTATTTTATTAAAAAAAAAAAAAAAAAAACTTGAGGGTTCTCACCAAATAAAGAATATCATGTTCGCATGGGTTGAGTCATCCAAATTGTTCGATACAAACAGTTCTGAACCTGCTACTGATGCTTCTAAATTCTAATGTATGATATAATAGTTCTTTGAGTCTAACCAGTAGCCCTCCTTCCTGAGCATAAATTTGATAAAGCTGCACTACTTGTCAACACCAAAATTGCCAGAACTCCTATTTGCACCAAATTAAAAATGGCCTCCTTAATAGCAAGACCAATAGCAGTAGTAAGCCAACTATAACTTTGCACCAATCTCTAGTTTTATAAATAAAAACAAGTGCCTTGCCACCTAGGCTCTGTTTGTTTCGCTGTAAATTATTTTCCACCCTAAAATGTTTGCAAATGTAAATGATTTTAGGGAAAATAATTTTTTTCCTGTGTTTGGTTGCATTCTGGAAAATAGTCTGAAAAATATTTTACAGTGTTTGGAGCAACGTAAAATAAAAAAAAAAAAATTCAAAAACCCACTGCAAAGTGTAAACCCACCACCGCAATCCACCGTAAATCCACCGCAAACCACCATAAAAAAACCCACAAACCCACCATCATAGCAAAACTCACTCAATCAAAACCAAGAACAGACCAAAACAAACAAATCAAAACCCACAAATCCGGATCTAGGGTGGCGTCGATCGTAGAGCACTCCGATCCGCGCTCGAGTCCCACCTCATCGCCCTCAATCACAAGCTCATTGACCTCATCAACCGCCTCGTTGGGTCCGGATCTGGGGCGACGTCGATTGTAGAGGTGTGACACAGTGCCGAGAGCAGAGAAAGAGAGTAGAGAGAGAGCAGAGAAAGAGCAGAGAAAGAGAGCAGAGAGAGAGAGAGCAGAACACGTGTTTAGGAAAATGGTTTATGGAAAAAAATTTCATAAACCGTTTTCCTAAATTTCCTTAAGGTTTTTCCGGTCAACAACAAATGATTTCCAGTTGACTTTGATTTTACAGCGAAACAAACACTCGCAAATGATGAAAACATTTTATAGAAAATATTTTACGTCGAAACAAACGGAGCCCTAGATTTTCATATGCCACATCCTTCAACCAGGATAGGAACCTCCAATCTTAACATTGCCAAAGCCAGACTGCTCCTGCCCTGTAGATTTAAACCATAAAGAATTTAGAAAGAAGAAGCTAATTATTTGATATAAATCCAACTATGTCTCCACCCTACATAGTAAGGAAACTCCTATATCCAACTACATCCCCACCATTTTTTATTTATTTCAATAATCAAATCTAATGATTGAAAAGAAGAGAAGAAGAGAAGATAAACCCAAATTACAAGATAAAGGGGGCATACCCCTACATCACAAGAAATCCTCTCCTTGATTACAGGACTCCTCACAACAAGCTGATCACAAAAGAATTGCATGATGAGCATGATGTGGGCATTTAGTCCATTTCAACTTCAAATTTTGTTCTGCTTCCAGTAAGCAAGATAAGCTACATCACATGGTCATGCATTAAAGCAGCTCTCACTATCATTGAATAGTTTAGAAAGAAGGGGTACCTCAAATTTTGTTATTATTTGTAGTGGATAAAATATGGTAATAGTTGAAACCATGGAGTCTCTCTCACAGATTTACTGTCATTTACTTTGCAGACCAAAACACATGTGAAACGTAAACAACATAGATATGTTGTACCGAAGCTGGTTCAAGGTTAAATTTTGTTTCTGTATCTGCATGCCAGCTATTTGATCCTCATTCGATCTAGTCTTTCCATTTGGAAGCTCATTTTTTATGAAGTAAAGAGGCATTCTTAATCAGTTGTGTCTGACAGTCATCTTAATGAAATGATGAAAGAAGATGGGAACTTCGATATGTATGCATGATATATATTTTTGCTGATTATTTGTCTCCAATCTGATTTGGCCAGCATAAAGAGTTGGTTTTGTGTGTATGTATGTGCAAACAAAAAAGGGCCTAGCTTGCTAGGAAAGCCATCGTGTTAATTAGGAGGCTTTAGAGACTTAGAATAATAGTTCAGGGAATTGAATGTTAGGTCTTGTAAGACTTTTACTAACTAAAGATTTCAGGTTAGAAGTTCACATACGCATCATTTCCACAAAAGTTCCTCATGAACGATTCAACCAAAAACCGTCGACTAATTAGCTTAACCAAGTGCTGAGCGGATCATAATGACGTTTTTATCCAATTTTCTATGCGCTTTAGATTTTCAAGAGCAGAATCTTTTAGGGTTAATTTTGTATTTACATATGACTAATCAAACTAATCATTTAATGCAAATACGCAGAACCTGCTAAGAAGTAGCTGCCAGCAGCTCCGGTATGATTTTATATCATATTTTTTTATTAGATGGTTTGTTTTTATATCATATTTTTAATTAATATTGGTAAGGTTGAAGTCTTTGAGTCTATCTCTCCCATTTTTAATGCCAATTTGTTATATGGTTCTGATGACCACTTTGGCCCATTTGAATTTGTTTAAAGGTAATTGCTGTCGTGTGCCAGACAGTCAGAGTTGGTAATTAAGACAGGTGGGTAGACAATAGATAGTGAAGTCCCAAGTAATATATATGTGTGTGAAAACTGAAAAGTATGATAATGGTATTGTGAAACTCCCAAAATCTTCAGTGTTGCAATTTGTTATTATTGCATGCAATTTCCTTGGTCAATTTCTTTGAGTTAGACATGTGATCTCTTCCGTCAGATTTAGATAATTGCCGACCACGATTTCAATAACCCCAATTCCATTCCTTACTAAGCTTCCCATAGCACCACATCAAACATGACTAAATTTGTTACCAGGGGACAATAATGGAAACATCATCTTGGGAGTTGTTTTGCCTAATTTTATTGGGTCTTTGCTTTTGTCTTTATCTTTCTGAATTCTTCTTGGTTATTTGTAATTGCATTATGATTTGACGTTTTTTTTTTTCTCTAGATGTTAATAAAATATGGATTAGATGTATAGCTCTTCAGCTCTCAAGTTTCGACGGTGAATTGTTTTTCTTTCTATTTATACATTTTGCTTTTTGTGTGGTCATGAAAATGTTACTGATAATAATAAATAAAAGGTGTTGAAGATATTGTTGTCCTATCATCAACACTATTTTGAATAATCTTCCAAAGTATAATAGAAGCTTTTAACCTCTTTAGAACACACTGGACTTTAAATTTTATTTTTTTTCCCATATTCTATGTCTCTCTAGAAATTGTCACATCTTTGCAAATTTCAACCATAAATTAAATTTCTTTAAGGTGGATTCTTCACAAAAGCAAGAGAAATAAAGTTAGGGTATAAAGGAGAAGGCAAGCAAGAGTGGTGGAAGCTAGAGACTTTATTTCATGTTACAAAGGTCTAAAGCTGCATGAATATAGGATTGGATACCCTACTTGAGCATGCTCATATCGGTAATTATAGTGGGAAGTTCAAAACAAAAAAAAAAAAAAATTGTACATGAAAAGGAAAGACAAATCTAAAACTCTGATTTTGAGCATTGTGGTCATTACTATGATAAATATTTCAAAGCAGGGAAAAGTTGCAATCAGTCTCTTTCTTTAAAAATGGTTTTTTATTCTTAAGTATACAAAAACAGAAAACAATATTGCAAGTTATCTTGATGATGACTGGCCTCATGGGTCATGGTTTGTCTAATTTTAATATTTCGGTAGGCTTTTCCATCTCTGTTTGTTTACCATCCATTTAATGTCTCAAAATTATATGTTTAGTTCATGTGTCTCATTTTCTCTTTATTAAAGTGTTTTCAATTGGTGCTTGCAAATTTGGGCTCCGAACCCTTCTTGCAGTCCATGGCTCCCGCTGTAATCAAGTAGGAGCTCAAGAAAGGTTGCTAAGTTTGGACTCCTAAGCTTCACATGAGGAGTCAATTGCTACAAATCTTCCATAATGAACTGCATATAAATTGGAAATTTAACATTTCGATTAAAATCTTTTGCAATTCGTTATATTTTTATTTTTATTAAGCCTAACAACAAACAACAAAAAATTCATGCATTAAAACTCTTTCAGTTCTTGTATATGGTTTATAAGCTATAATAAATCAAAATTGGGTTGAAAGTCTATAAACAAATCCCAAACAATCAAAATATTCAAATTGTATTCTAGTAAGTAGTAACAATAACTTGTAACCACAATAAACAGTAACCCCATGGTCAGTATCATACACTCAAAAATATTCACATTAAATACTAACTCAAGTCACATTGAACAGTAACTCTATGGTAGATATCATATCCAACACAATATTGGAGGTACCCTAGAAGGAGTCCTATTTGTAATTTTGTATCTCAAGATAGTGTTGACAGATAGTGGAGGTAGTGGTGATAGGGCAGGTGGGTAAGGATATTTTGGGGGATTATAGTGATGTCAAGGTTGTTAGAAACACAGGGATGAACATGCTTATTTCTTGTTGTTAACTCTCTCAGATTGCTCTAAAGAAAAGGATCATAGTTTGTTCATGGTTGTTTCAGACTTTTCTGTTGTGTTTCCAAATGGTAGATAATAAATTAGGCTTTCATTTGTGTGGATACTAAACTAGGTTAGCCTAAACTTTATCTTGACTAGGTTTTTTATAACCAAATTTATCAATGTCTTAAAATTAAGAACCAGTGTTCATCTCTACCATGTAAGCTACTAAAAATTGCTAATATCTTTGCATATAAAATTTCTACATTTACAATAAAAACTCAACTAGTAGATTTTAATTATAAATATTGGAAAATAATAAGAGTAAACTAAGAAGAAAAAATTCACTCTACAATGAATTTAGAGGATAATGTGATGCACCAAAAATAAATAACTGCCATGGGGCAACCTCAAACGTTTTGTTTACTGACCAGCCAACAATTAAATAGAGAATGGAGCAAACCAAATAATCCAGCCAATAGCTACTACAACACTCATAACTAGTTTAACACACCTCTCACTGATCAGAATTTTTGTTTACCACAGAGAGTGATTCACCATTAACAACAAAGAGCTCATTCAAAATCGAGTAGCAGTAGCTTTCTTTAGCCTGCACATGAGCTTTAACTTCCCACTTAACAGTCTGCACTATTCTTTACTCCGCTTTTACTCTGCCCACAATGCGATATTGCATTCCTTTGATGCTAGTCGCTCCTCAAGCCAGTTTGCAGATCACAGCTTTAAGAGTCCTACCTTTCAGGTTCTTTTGCCCCCAATCAATTATTTCATATAAATAACACCTAGGATGTTTAATGAGGCAGCACCGGATGATTTCCTTCCTAATCCTTCTAGTGAAAGAGCATTAAAAAAATTAAAAAATCTTCTCTTTAAGATGCTTCTGCATGAAACACAAGCTGATTCTTGAGTGGTGAATCTATTCCTAATAGCTAGCCAGCCAATGAACCAAGAGATGATGTTGAGCTCTGTAATAATCATTTTGAAAACAGGTTGACATAGAGACCAACAAACTAGAAAACTAAGGTAGACTTGGACAAGCAAATTCTTATTGGTTCATTCATATCATAAAATGTAGATGCCTATTTATGTCCAAACGATCAATTTATATCACAAAAAGGTGGCCAATCACCATGCATGTGCAAATCATATAAAATATTATTACACTTAAGTAGAAGTCATGTATAAATAAATATATGGGTAATTGAGGGCTTCTAGTCAGCACCACAATTATCCAAATTTTGTCAATGCCTCATTTGAAGAGTGGGAGCAACGTGGCAGAGGATGCAATTTTGGAAATAAAACCAGAGGAAGAATCAAATAGTGAAGTTACTGATGAGTTCCAAATAAGACCAGAGCAAGACTTCACATATCATGAAAATCGATATAATCCCTAGATGGTAAAGTATCATGGTGTGCGCACCAGCTTGCTTTCATAATGGGATTCAGGTGAAGCTTTAATTCTTAATTGTAAGAACAAGAAAAATCATAGGATTGAGGTGAAGCTTGAGTTCTCCCACTGTACAATATCAAAAAGTAGCATAGAGGAGTCGTATTGACCTTTTGAGCTCAGTGGCACTCTAGGGTGTATAGTAACATAACATGAAGTACAGAACAGAACACAAAAACTTCCTGATATTCAATTCCCCATCCCCTTCCTAAAAAAAACTCTGCCCAACTTCATGGTGCTACACAATGCTTCTAATTCATTTCTTGTTCAGTTTGAAAAACTCACTAAAAACTCACATACACTAGCTTACAACACATCCACTCTCATAAGAAACCATTTGCACACACCTCACTCTTAGACACCTAGGAGAATGGCTACTTACTTCACACTTAGCTTCACACTCACAATGAGACACCCATTGCTCATACTAGCTTGTAAGCTTCTAGGACATTCTTGTAATCAGCCATTCACCAAGCTTCTAGACAACATAAGAAGGTGGTTGAATTTACCTTGTGCTAGGAACTCTCTTGAAATTTATATATAGAGAGAGAAAGCTCTAGAGAGAAGCTTCTAGAAAGACATAGAGAAACTTCTAGAAATTTCTAAAAAGCTCTATAGAGAGAGAGAGAGAGAGAGGCGGTGCTTGATTTTTAACAAGTCTTTCAACGCTCTATTGGTAGAACAGACAAATTCATAAATTAATTTTCATTTCAGTCAAAGAATTTACAAATGGTCTCAATTGTTTTCACTTTATGTAAGATTGTAACTGAACTTTATTATACGGGATTTATTTCCAAGCTCTATGTCAAAACTCCAGCACGTACATAACTCTTGTAGAGGATAATGAACTAATACTATAAAGATACAAGGTACCAAGATGTCAAACTAGTATGACTGATATCTACTGATACATTTACTGTAATGGTTAAGTCTGCCAGTAGATGATGTAATTGCCATTTTGAAGTGTAAGAGAACTAGAAAAGTGAAGGCAGAACCTGGGGCTTTCAGTTACAGGACATGCACACAGAAGATTGTGTAAATTTCAGTATTATTCAATTGATAGCTAATAATTAGATTATGTATAGTACAAGATTTTGAGGCATACCCAGCTAGGGAAGATGCATTCTATTGATGGAATTGAATGTTAAATTTGTGAATCCTAAGCCCCCTTTCCCTTCTGCAGTATTCAGCCTGTGCAAGTGAAATTTGCATGCATCCTATTGATTTCTGTTTTGAACTGCAAATATTTCCAGGACTGTTGATGATTACATATTGGTACTTTTGATCTCTATGATGTGATTGTAATCAGAGTGTTTGGCTGGAAAATTAGGGATAAAAATATTAATTAGACATAAGTAGAAGTCCTGTAAAGATAAATATATGGTTAATGAGGGCTTATAACCACCACCACAATCGTCAACATTGTGTTAATGCCTCATTCAAATAAGAACAGTGTAGAAGAGGATGCAGAAGAAGAATCAAATAGTGAAGTTACTAATGAGTTCCCAATTTTCATTATCAAGACCAAACACGGTGGTACACTTGTGCCCAACCATTTTTGTTTCAACGTTGACAACATGTAAGAGATCATTGCATACTCTTCTATTTTTAATTTATCAACAAAAAGCTTGAAGGTTCTCAGCAATCGAAATCATGTTCACATGGGTTGAGTAATGAGTTGTGGAGTTGATTCATCTTCAGTCATAACGTATCATCATAAATGTAACAAAAATATACTGTTAGAGGACTACTGGCAAGCCTTAAATTGATTCAATAGAGGACTACTTGCAACAAGCAACTGGTCTCAAATAGACTCTATAAATATGTTTAGAGCCAACCAAAAACCAAAAAAGCAAATCTACTGTTAGTACTATTAAAGAAGTAAACTAGTACCTTTCAATTTTTTTATTTATTTTTTTGGTACATCAGAAAAAATTACATAATGGAGAATCCTAGTTGGTATCTATACATCAATACAACCGAAACAAGTAATGGAAACAAAAGCAGTAAAGCTTTCATCAACTTGGAACCATTCATGAACAGAGTTGAAGCCATTGCGACTATCTCAATTACTCTTTGGCTGCATTGCTGGCTTTTCAGAGATTGAACTCATCATTTCAATTCTAGCTCTGAGGGGCCCAAAAAAAAAAAAAAATCAAAAATCAAAAAAAAAAAAAATTTCAAAAACAAAGTGGAAAAAAGAAAGAACAATGCTAATGCAATCCATATCCTTTTTGTTTCTTCTTACACCATATAGCACTTTTTTGACATTTGAAAAGTTTGAAACCATATTAAGCCAAGGCTAGCATAGAAAGCTGACCTTTTTTAAGGTAGAGGACTGTAGCTGAAGTGAGAATGTAATTCTTTTCCAATGAGTTTTGACAATGGATGAAAACCAAATCATTCACTTCGTCAACACACCCATCATCAGCATAATCCTCAAAAGATTGTTTTCTTTGTTGAGTTGAACCTCTATCTGCCAGACACCAATACAAACAAAAAGGCATTAGAATAAAGAGAGTAAAGGTGAATGTTTCCTAGCTAGCTGGCATTTAAGGAGACTTTGATATGAAAAAAAAAAAAAAAAAAAAAAAAAAAAAAAGACAAGTGAGATCTTAAATGAGAGATTTAAATGAGGTTTTGTGGCTTTCGTCAAATATGCCAATACTAGAAGATCTGAAATGAGAATGGTTTTGTTCTCGTCTATTTTGGCATCAACTAAATAGAGACTAAAAAAAAAGAAAAAAAAAAGGGAATAATAAATGATGTGATACACCCACTCATTACCAAAAAGGTATGGTATGATGTGAGTCCATCAATTGTGATCCAGGAGAATCTACAGAAGTATTCAATGCAACCAATCATAATTGACAAAATTATACCAATTTACCCCCTTCCAACAAAAAAAAAAAGACCGAATACCATGTAAAGGATATTGAATAAAAATGAGCGAAGGCCTAACGTAGTCAGAAAAACGTTTAATCAATTTAAAAGCATCACAAAATTCATATTTTAGTGGATCACACAGCTTGTTCCAAACCTAACTAACCAGAATATCAGTCCAAATTTGGGCTGCCCTGGCCCAAGCACTAACAATCTCATGATCAGGCTACTGAGAAGCTGGCTTGTATCAGGGGACTGTCTTATCAACCTACAGCTTAAAGTAAGTTTTAGTTCGATTTGCAAGAAGGTTAGCCATGCTTCTTTGGAGTTTTCATTAGTTTAATTCAAGAATATCCAGAGGAGAGTAACATACAAAGTAATAGCTATGAAAATACCTTTGCGGCCTAAGCCAATATTGAGAGACTGGAGTGAGGGCAATCAGGTACTTGTATTGGAACTGCAGCTTTGATTATGCCCTTTCATTCACTTGTTAAGAGCATTCATCTTTTCTACAAACAATTTTGCATGTTCTTAAGCTTAAAGCTTCTTCATACAAATAAAAACATCAAGATACAATGTTAACAATTTACCTTATCAAAATTTGTCCCCGTTAAAATTTCCTTCCAAGTACAAGGTCATACACATCCACATCAATTTTAGGTGAAAACTCTGTTTTAGATGCTGAGCCCCTTTCAGATACGGAAACCATTTTAGATGTAGCTCCATCAGGTTCAAATTCAGATTCTTGATGTGATGATCCACTTGCACATACTAAATTTCGTGGAAGCTCTATTATTTCTCCAAACTGATTACAATTAGCAAATTTAAGAAACTTCAGTTTAGCAAATTTCATAATATATCTGGGAAAGTTAACAAAAATTGTTTCATTTAATAACTTTGTGAGAGAGATAGAGAGATAGAGAGACACCTGAGCCAATAATCTTCTTCTTGATTGTGTACCCAACGAATTGTAGTTTATTACAAATACAAATTCTATACATGGTGGAAGCCTTGGAATTTCCCGAAGATTCCGACAGCCATGAAGAACAAGGTTCTTTAATTGAGGAAATATCCTAGCAATTTGGGGAGGGTACTAGTGTTGCTGTTCTTGATATGTAAGCTTTCTAATTTGGGGAAGCAACCAGGAGTATCCATGCCCTTTGGAAAATTTTCACAATCAGTCAAACGGAGGTGCCTCAGATTTTGTAAATTAGAGATGCTGCTTGGAAGCTTTAGAAAATTTCCACATTCAAACAAACAGAGGTGCCACAGATTTTGTAAATTAGAGATGCTGCTTGGAAGCTCTTTGAGTTTTTTACAACATATGGTTAACGTGAGAGATCGTAGTTCTGATGAAGGCAGTGCTGATCTTTCCGTTCCTTGCTGGATATCGGGGAACTTCTCAAGACTTTCACAGCCTCCAAGAAGAAAATCTTTAAGAGATTTCAACTGGAGACTTCTTGGAAGAATTTTAAGATTTTTCCATTCGTGGAGATTCCAGAATTCAAGCTTTTCAAGAAGTCCAACGGACTCATGAACCTCAACTAAATTGTCACAATCATAAAGTACCAACTTCTTTATGTTTGGAGCAATCATTAGTAAGTCTGGTACTTTCCTAATGTTTTTACAAGAATGGAAATCCATATATTTCAATGTTTCAAATCGACACCTCTGTAAAAAAGAATGACAAAAAAAGAATTACGAAATTTATTAGCTTCACCAAAATAATAATAATTTATAAATGCTAATGATTATACCTTGAAATGGCCGTCCAATTGAATCTGGCTTCCTAGCATGTTGAGTGCAATGAGATTTTGAAGAACAAATTTGTCCGGCAAGGAAGATAAAGGAAATTCACTCCAATCAAGTAACCTTAACCCATTGGAAAGATTAAGATTTTCACAGATTACATTATGAACTTTCAGATATTTGAGACTTTTCATCTTTTCAAGATCCAATTGCATGTTTCTTGGTTGTGGAAAGGACAATACTATGCCTCGAATTTCATCTGAATCCTATTAAAACAAAGCATTAAGTGAATCACATTACACAAAAAAAAAAAAATTGCCAAAAATATAATAGATTGTTAAATTTTCAACAAAAAGCACATAATAAGCTTAAAGAAATAAGGGGAAATTATACTTTACCACCCTCAACTATCACCCATTTTTCACTTCACCCCCTAAACTTTAAAAAGTAACAATTGCCCCCCTAAACTAATCGAATTGCACGGCCGTTACCCCTTGAGGCAAAAATCGAGTTAAAATAGACGAAATAGAGCAACACGGAATAGGCCAACTTGTATCTCTGAGTTTTCTTTTGACTCTTCTTCAAGTGTGGCTCCTTCCAATGGGTAACGGCCTACTCTATTTTGTCTATTTTAACTCGATTTTGGCCTCAGGGGGTAACGACCGTGCAATTAGATTAGTTTAGGGGGGCAATTGTTACTTTTTAAAATTTAGGAGGTGAAGTGAAAAATGGGTGATAGTTGAGGGTGGTAAAGTGTAATTTCCCCAAGAAATAAATGACAAAATCCACCTTGTGAAATAAGGGAAAAAGTAAATTAAAACAATTTATACCTTATTTTCAACTAGCACTTCATGATCACCCTCACGAAACAATATCCTGCTACGTTTCTCGAGAACTTGTGGTGATTTTTGTCAAACAATTTCCCAACCCATTTGTTGAATCAAGCCATGCATCGATAGTTCGTTCTCTCTAGTAACAGTTATAAGACACTTATCCATAAGTGTTTTAATATCATAGAATGGTTCGTAGAAATAGATGCTAGTTAGTATATCTATAACACAATCCTTTTGGTATCCTTTTAGGAAACATGCAATCGCAAGGAAAATATCCCATTGAGTTTGGTCCAATCCATCGTAACTTATTTTGAGTATTTCTTGAATATCTCCCTTAGGATTTCTTTTATATTTGGCTAATGCACTTTCCCATTCCTATTTAGTTCTTGTATACAAATCTGTGCCAATTATTTTTAGAGCTAATGGAAGACCTTTGGAACAATGTATAAATTGGTCTACGAGTTCTAAATAATATTCCTTTGGTTTGTTTTGTTTGAAGGCATGCCGACAAAAGAGTTCACGAGCTTCATGAACATCTAATTCCTTAACCTTGTAATCGTAATAGCTAACACGATCACCTTCTCGAAGAGTAGCTAACAAGTGTTTGTCCCTTGTTGTTATAATGATTCTACTTCCAGAACCAAACCAATCACATTTTCCGAGCAAATTTTCTACCTGGACCAATTTTTCCACATCATCAAGAATTAAAAGAATCTTTTTGTGTTGAAGTCTTTCCATTATCACATTGGTTCTTTTAGATACATTGCCAACCTTCAAATTTCTATCCCCTAAGATCTCAGAATAAACTGTCTCTTGTAGTTGGAGTATGCCTTAATTTGTTTGTGAGTTTTCTCTAACATTTTCTACAAAACTGCTTCCTTCAAAACGATAAGCAATCATGTTAAAAACAGCTTTTGCGATTGTTGTCTTTCCTACTCCTAGAAGGCCATAGATCCCTATCACGCGAACATCATTTAACTCAATATCTAAAAGCCAATTTATTTCTTTTACATGAGAATCTATTCCAACTGGGTATTTAACGAGAAATACTTCCGTACGATTTGATTTAGCAATTGAGATCGCTTCAAAAATATTTTGGATAAATCCAAATTCAGGGCGGCTGCCAATCACAAAGTATCAAAAACATGTAAAATGTTAGATTCGAAAATAGATATATGAACATAAGCTAAATTCAAAATGTTTAGCTTATGCACTACAACCATGATGTTTAGCACTTTTTTTTGATAGAGACTACAACCATTATTTGTAACACTTTCTTGTTTTGTGGAAATTAGTTTTAGGATTTTAGCATGAATCTGCATAGGTAATGAAACAAACTTACTGAATATCCCATTTGAATGAAAATTTTAATATAAATTTTCTAAACATTACGTAGGAGAAACTTCCAATTGATAACATTATCCATCGAGGACGGAGCCACACTAAGACCAAGTGTATATATTCGTTAGGTACTTAGGTTGCTTTTGAAGTTGGGTGCCTAAAAATTAAATTGGGCCCCCACTAACATAATTTTTGGTTCTCTTAAAAAAATTTTCAAATATTAAAAAATCAAAGTTTAAAATATTGTTTTCGTCCCTAAAGTTTGCATGAATTTCATTTTTTTGTTCCTAAACTTTAAAAAGCTCATTTTCTGTTCCTAAATATTTAAAGTGTTACACTTTTTGTCTTAAACTTTAAAAATAAATTTTTTTTTTTTTCGTTTTTAAACTATTTAAAAAAGTTCATTTTCCGTCCCTAAATAGTGAAAGTATTCACTTTCTGTCCTTACTCTTTAAAAAATATATTTTTTGATCTTTAAACTATTGAAAAATTTTCATTATTTGTCCCTATTTTTGCCCTAAACTATTGAAAAAATATCTTTAAAAAGTTTAAGAAAAAAAAAAATTTTAAAATTTAGGGACAAAAAACAAAATTCATGCAAACGTTAGGGAAGAAAACAATATTTTAGTAAAAAAAGAAAAAACCCAGAATTACAACTACAACAGATCAACCCAAATTTAGCCATTTTTTCTTGTCCTTTACAAATAAAAAACTTAAAAACAAATAAAACAAATCTGAACTAATCTATTAAATTTAGGAAAATTACATTTTAAACCTTATAGTTTAGGGGTGTTAACAAATTAAACCATAGAGTTTTCAAAATTACAAATTAAACCCTAATGTTTCAAAAAGGAAGAAACTAGACCTTTAAGTTTCAAAAATAACAAATTAAATCTTGAAGTTTCAAAAAGTAACAAATTAAACCCTTATTTTACTTTTTGAAACTTCAAGTTTTAATTTGTTACTTTTAAAACTATAGGGTTTAATTTGTTACTTTTTGAAACTTTGGGGTTTAATTTGTTACTTTTGGAACTATATGATTTAATTTGTTACACCCCCTGAGCTATAGGGTTTAAAATGTAATTTTCCCTTAAATTTAAGAAGAAAACACTAAGTAGTTAGTGTTATCAGACAGTCGAGTATAAAAGATAGGGGTTTCAGTTGTTGATATTTTTTTAATACCAAATGGATGTTGATTTGAATTTTCATGAAGAAAAAAAAAATTTGTTCATGCACCGGCCCCCACTCATGTAAATTCCTAACTTACTAATAGAAGATGTGAATAAAATAGAATATTTTCTTAAAGGTGATAACAATGCAGTCATTAAATATATACTCATTATTGTAATGCCAGCTAGATATATTGCCCGCTTCATTTAGAGATTCCCTCCATCCCGACACCTTCTCCATGTTATCCTTGAATCTTTTTTCATGTTTTTCCAAAGCTTCTCCAAACTTGCCTTTTTGATTCTGTACATCTGATGGATCCACCTTGTAAAAAACCGGTAGCACAATTTGGCCCTTCTTCTTACAATCAAGAATTTTAACAAGTTCATCCAAGCACCTAGTAGAAAATGCATAATTTTGAGAGAATATAATTATGGAAATCCTTGAAATTTCAATGGCTTCAAGAAGTTCTGCAGAAATCTCTTCTCCCCTTCGGAGCTCATCATCAATGAAGATGGTAATACCCCTATAGCGCAAAATGCCGTTCAAATGGCTCATAAAACCATTGCGGGTATCTTCATCTTTGAAACTCAAGAACACATCATATTTGTATTGGCGGTTGAAAGAGGAAGAGGAGGCTCCTTTGTTGATCAAGAAAGCCATTGTGATTTCGATATATAGATGAAGAGGAGAAAGAAAGAAAGATGTGATGAAAATGGAAAGTAAGAGTTTAAGAAATCAGAGTAAAAGAAAAATTAGTAAGGAGAGATATTTCTCAATAAGTTTGAGAGAGAATGGAAATGGCAGAGTGAAGGAAATGAAACTTAGTTAAGTAGTTGTGAGGCCAAGAAGACTTGATAGTCAATTGTGAAAGTGTTGTTGCACCCAGGAGGAAAGTATGAAGAAATTTCTTTGGTACGCGTCATGTGTTTGTTTTTGGAGTGTAGCTGATGCATTATGAATTGCTTTTCAAACTTTAAGGAAAGAAAGACACAATTTCTTTCTTCTTTTTCTAAGCTACTTTTATGAGATACACTCTTTTTTTCTTTTCTCTCTTATGAAATCGTTTTTTTCCTTTTTATTTTTTTAGTTTTTACCACCCTCACTCCTTTTCTGTTTTCTAGAGAATTGTGTTTTGATCTGTATGAAAGGAATATTGGTTGGTCATGGTTGTAATTTTAGTCGGTTTGTAATTCCAAGTGGCAGACAATTAAATTATGAAGAATTGAGCCAACAGTATTGTGAGAAGCACGACTCGAGGATCAAATGGGCCTCAAAATGTGACCCAACTGACGAATGATCATTCCTCTAGAATGAAGGTGATGTTACAGTAGAGTCGCCACTTATTTTTGCAAGGAAGAAAAACAAGAAAATTCTTAAAAAAAATACTTCTCTTTATTCAATTTGGATTGTATGATTACAATTGAGTGTCCAAAACAGAAAATTACATAGCAAAAGTTGTTTCCTAGGTACAATCTAAGAAAATTATATTTGAATGCTTCCTAAATACAGTATAGTACAGTAGAAATTTACATTCACAAATAAACTAGTCTAGAACCTTCAAGACTAGGCTCGGGGGCTTGGTTCCAAAACGAGAAGGTGTAAGCACCTCGTTTTGCCCGATTAAAATCGGTCTTCTAGGATAGAGCTTGGCCAAAAACAAATATTTCAATATACAAAAAGCATGGTTCACCATAAAATTTATTTTAAAGGTTCAAGTTCTTTATTAAATCATTTACATATGAAAAAGGCATATTATCGTCATCATCATGTGAATAGGCAAACAAATAAAGAATTCAGCAAAGAATTTTTACCTGCATACACGTGGAAGAAGATCTTGTTGATTGCTTTAGAATCACCAGAGTTATGTTCAACTTTGGCTGCAATCAAAAAGTTTGTTAATAGAAGACACAAAAACTTATCACAAATGGAAAACTTTGAAAAAGGGGAAGAGCAAGGATCAGAAGAGTTGCTGTATGGCTGCAATGGTGGGGAGTTTGTATTCTGCCCAGCTGCCAAAAAAGAACTCTGAAAATGCTTCCTTGATGGTCTTCAAGGTACCTGTGAACAGAGCTTCGCCGTAGGGGATTTTTGTGGGAGCTTTCTCTGTCTTTTAATGGGGGATTATTTAGGAGCGTTTTATGCTTTAGAAGAAATACACAGAATGATCTGGAATTCTCTCTAAAGCTCAAACCTTGGGACCCTTGTAACTGACCCTCCCTTTCCTTTTTATAGCCAAACCAATGATTAGCTATCTTTGTTTAATTTTGTATTTTTATTTTCAATTAATCCCTATTCTTTATCCTCTACCAGCTGTGAACTGACTTGGACGTGTGAGAATTTAAAATTCAAGTTCTAGAGATAATTTTGGGATAAGAAACACGTGCTTCAGGTTCGAAGTGCCGGCCGGTACTTCAAAGTGCCGGCCGGTACTTCAAAATGTGCTTGAAGTGCCGGCCGATACTTCAAACCCCAATCAAAGTGCCGGCCGGTACTTTGAGTTCTTAAAAAACGTTTTCAACTTCTTTTTTGTATTTATTCATTTGTTCAAAGTTGTTCAACTTTTTATGATAAACACCAGATATTATAGTGATCTTCTTAACCCCTTTAAAATATTTGAATTGATCTATTTCAATTAATCTTCATATTTTAATTAATTAATCACACTATTTAGCCAACTTAAGCTCATTTTATTTAACGTAGTAGAGTCCATAATTATTTATGATTACAAGCCAATAAGATGTTTACACCTCACTAATTAAAATCAACCCAATTAATGGACCAATAATAATTAGTTTGGATTAATCCCATGCACCCGGAATTATTAAATCATTATGCACTCTATCCGTTAAATCTTCAATTGATCATAACATTTGCACTTATGGTCCGATTTGAACACATGACACGTCATTTCATTTGTCTCAACTTAAAGATCTGTTTGATTTCTTTTAGTTGTCGAACAAACGGTCAAAAACACTATTTGTTTAAAACTCTAATTTAGGCAAGTTGTGCACTTTCCGTTTTTAGAATTTTAATTTGTGAAAACCCTAGTTTGTGTAAGGGTTAGAATGTAGGTAGCAAAATGGGGTGTTAACAAGTATATATCAACCTATCAAGTTTAGACAAATATGAAGACTGACGTAACCCATGGTGAAATTAATTTCTAATTTTACAATATTTGCTCTATTTATTTATTTTATAAATTCATTTAATAATTATAAGAAAGGAAGATGGGGAAATTCATTAAGTTTTATGAATACGCTTTTAAGTTTTTTAATTTTAAATGGCAGCTAGGTTGTAGAGTGCATGAGATTTCATTTAATAAGCGGTAAATAATTATGAAGAAAAAAAATCTCTCTACAATGAATTTTGATTTGCTTTCACACTTTTGTGAAAATTCTGATCCACTTTCTTCTGCAGCCAGTAAAGTCGGAAGAAATTTATTAGGTTAGGTACAAGCTTATTTTTGGAGTGTAGCTCATACATAATTCTGATTCATTTTAAACTTCAAAGAAATCTCTTAGCTTAGGTACACAATTTCCTTTCTCTCTTTTGACCACCCCACTCAAAATTTTTAAGATTTTTTCCTTTCTCTTCTCTTGTTTATTTATACTTTCTTTTCTCCTTTTCTTCCTTTTTTTTTTTGACGGCCCCACTCTTCTTCTGTTCACAAAATTTTCTTCTTTATGTGCATATCAATGTGTTTGTCTAATTGTATTGTATATCATGACACTGTCTAATTGGTGTGTATGAAATGTGTACATGTCTATTTCTTAATCTCAACTTTCTCTTATTTGGCTCCTAACAAAAGGAACATCGGTTTGGTCATGGTTGTAATTTCAGCCTAGTTGTGTTTCCAGGTGGCAGATAATAAATTAGGCTTTCATTTGGTTTGGCTACTAAACCAAGTTAGTCTCAACTCTATCTTGACCAGGGTTTTATTTTTTATTTTATTTTTTATATCCAAGTCTATCAATATGTTCAAATTAAGGACCTTTAGAAGTTAAACTATGAAGATTAACACCATGCATGTGGCATGGTTTGGGTCCAAAAAAAACAAATCCTCTCTGTTATAAAATGTGCACAATGTTTCACACAAAAATAAATTTACAAATAATAGCCATAGTCCCAAAGGGATCCTTTTCTGAAAGAAAATAAATCATAATAACTAATTCATTTATTCACAAATACAAAAATAACAAAACTTCCTACCAATATGAATTTGAAAAAGAAGACTGCCTTGCTAGAAACTCCAACTTACTAATTTTTGATGTTTACCCTATCACCAAAGTAAAACTAAGCTGTCCACAATATTATTTGTGTAAATCACAGCTCTAGCACATGGAATTCTAAGAATTTTCTTGTTTAAACTCTTATGCTCAAATGAGTGGATCTGGCTAAGCTTCTCAATTAGAAATTCACCATGCCAAGGAAGTTTGGAACTTGTTCCATTGGTACAATTTTTTTAGTCCAAGATGAAGCAATCAACCGTGTCATTATATGATGTTTATCAATGCAATTTTGGTTGCACATGCATGTATACTTTTTGACCATGGAAGAACTCAGGTTGTGTCCATCTTACAAATTTCTAATTTTACAATATTTCCTCTATTTATTTATTTTATAAATTCATTTATTAATTATAAGAAAGGAAGATGTGGAAATTAATTAAGTTTTATGAATACGCTTTTAAGTTTTTTAAAAGCATATTCATAAAATTCAACCCAAAATTCAACCAAGGGGTGTTTTTGTTATGATGCCACGTGGCGTGCCGAGGGCGATCACAACGCGGACTTTGAATCTTAAAGAGGGGGTAATCGAACCCAAAATTCAACCAAGGGCCCAAAGTTTAGCCCAAGGGCTAATGGGACACTTCCAAAAAGTATTTAAGAGCCAAGATAATAAAGCCCAAGTAAATAAGAACAAGGACTAGGAAGACTTGTGGAGATATTCTAGCCAACAAGAAACTCAAAGAACAGTCATTGGGCCGAGCCACTCACTGTTCCTTAACTGAATCTGAACTTGAAACATAATAAAAATTACCAGATCACATGCTTTCCATGCTTCTGTTGATATCTGCCACAAAGGCCAGTGAATAGTAGTAAACTTGTTGAGACTAAAAGAGAGTTGACTTGGTGGGAGAGAGTCAGCCCCGATGAGACATATATAAGGGTAAGGGAAAGATGTGTTTAGGCCTTTTATGGAGTTAGACCAGTGGTGAAAGGCATTGTTATCCTAATAAATCATTTCAGGATTTTTACCCGGACATCTGCTAGGAGAACTTTTTCTGGGGAAAAGGGGGTTAAGTGGTGAATCCTAATCTTTTCAGATGGGATTGTATTTCTGGGTTTGGATTGGTGTTTCTAAGTTGGAAATGATCTCTGAACACCGATTTTCAGAGGTTCTCTCTTGGAGAATTCAAGAGAAAGTCTTTTCTCTTGGGTTTTAATTGTGGTAATTTCTTGAGTTATTGGGAGTGTTGTTCTTGTTCTGGTTCTGATGGGTCTGATGCATTAAGAATGCAATCAGTCCCTTTTATAGGAATGATTAGGGTTGCCTAAACCGAGATTATGGCTACCCTTTAACTTTACTGATTTCTCAGATTAACTCCCCCCTATGACATGTTTTTATCAAAAAGGGTGTTTGACTAGTAAAAATAATGATGGTCCTTCCCTAATGTTAGGGTAAAGCCTTTTTCTCTTCTGAAATGGTTCTGTCAGAGACACTCATTGCTTAGTTGGTGGGTTTTTTGTGTAAAGTCAGATCTATGCATGTCTCTTGTGACTTGGTTTTCATAAACTCATCATTATGCCTCCCAGCAGACCTAATGACAGTAGCTCACGGTTGCCAAAATCTCAGGACTTACTCCCCTCCACCAAACCACACTCCTCAAGTCAAATCAACATAAGAAGAGTAGCTTTCTCACGGGTCTGGGTCGTGGGAGCTACTCCTTTAGTCCTTTTGGGACCGGAATGGGCATGATTATGGACTTTCCATCACATTTCTCCATTTTCCCATGCATCTTAGTTGCTGCCAGTAGTCTTTGAGTTGTTGTGCAGAAGTCTGCTGCGTGAACAGTACCAAAACTTATGGTTTCCGGTGGAGTGGAGAGCTGGAATGAGCTGGAGGTGCTTGAGTAGTTTAAAAATGGTGTACCAGCTGCTCTTGTCACGTTGGAGAAGATGGTATGCTGCCATCCTTCTCTTTTCTAGTAAAATTAGGTATGATGTGGGCTCCACCAGCAGCAGGCATGCAGTCCATTCTCTGTCAACTTCAGTTTCAGACTTCATGGGACCCACGGATGAGCTGTCTTCAACTATTCAAGTGCTGGGTTGATTAGTATTTGGGTTCCAACTGTTTTCCTCAATGAACCCAATAGTGTTTAGACCCAATAATTATATTATAAGTACATTTCAGGCCATGGGTTTTATGAGAGCTTCCTTTGGGCTTGTGAATAGTACAGGGGCACTTTAAAAATGGGCCCAGATGGTCCTTTAGGTGCTGTATAGGGTATTTTAGTGAATTGGGCTATGTGTTTCGAGTTGTGGACTTTTAGAATAGTGTCAAAGCACTTTAAAAATAAGCCCAAGTAATTTATTGGATGTTGTTTAGGATATTTAAATGGGCTGGGCTTATTGGGCTAATTTATTAAGTATTCAATTAAGTCCAACTATTTTATTGGAGGCCCAATCCAAATGTTGGTTAAAAAAATGGGCATGTACAAAATGACAGCTAGGTTGGAGAGCGCGTGACATTTCATTTGTTGCTTGCTAAAAACCTGGCCGACCGTGTTGAATGCCCATATCCTTTTCCCTTCAAAATCAAATCTCAAACTACCCCACTCAATCTTGTTCCCTCTCAACATCTAACAAACATCATCCATAACCGAAAGAAGATAGAACCAAATTGTATTCATTACTCTCTTTATGTTTACATATACACACACATGTTATACTTGCACTCGATGATTCTAAATCTTGCTTGGGTACTACAATGTAAATTAGAAAAATTAGTACTTACTGATTGGTGGTTTGAAATATATGCCAACAAATAATATCCTAAATTTAGTTAGTGAGACCCACCATTTATGTAAATGAAAGATTATTCAGTACTCCAAGATTACAAATGCGTAGTCCCCATATGATGGGTCCCACAAATTAAATTCATGGTAAGATGGACATTTTGTGAGAGGGGGGACTATGTATTTATTTATAGCCTGGTACTACTAAATAATTTTCCTAAGTGAGGAGAAAGAGTACATATTTATTGTAGGGGTAAAATTTAAGTACAGTTCCTTAGATTCAAACACATGGTTGCATTAACCAATGAAACACAAACAATGTTATTTTTTCCAAGAATATTTAAACTCAATATATTTAAATTCAACTAGGAACCTGATGTACTTGATCTAAGGAACTGTACTTAAATTTTACCCCTACAATAAATATGTACTCTTTCTCCTCACTTAGGAAAATTATTTAGTAGTACCAGGCTATAAATAAATACATAGTCCCCCCTCTCACAAAATGTCCATCTTACCATGAATTTAATTTGTGGGACCCATCATATGGGGACTATGTATTTATTTATAGCCTGGTACTACTAAATAATTTTCCTAAGTGAGGAGAAAGAGTACATATTTATTGTAGGGGTAAAATTTAAGTACAGTTCCTTAGATCAAGTACATCAGGTTCCTAGTTGAATTTAAATATATTGAGTTTAAATATTCTTGGAAAAAATAACATTGTTTGTGTTTCATTGGTTAATGCAACCATGTGTTTGAATCTAAGGAACTGTACCTAAGTAAGTTTTACCTTTATTGTAGTATAAGAGTATTGAATAAATAATTCATCCAACAAGGTACCAATGTAAGCTATTTCTGGGCCATTTCGAGAGGTTCTTTTCTTCCCTTGACTTTCTTGTTTTGCCTGCCAAACGCATGCAAGTATTCATATTGGGGTGACACCTTTGTTCAACACTGAAGTTAATGCATTTTCAGCTACTACGACGATAACAGATGCTTTAGGTTATTTGTTAAAGAAGTGTTTAATGCACTTTTTATTTTATTTTTATATATTATATATAGATAAAACTTAGGTACAGTTCCTTTAATCAAGTACATTAGGTTCGTAGTTAAATTCAAATACATTGAATTTAAATATTCTTGAAAAAGATAACATTGTTTGTGTTTCATTGGTTAATGCAACTATGTGTTTGAATTCAATTGGGAAATCTAATATACCTAACCTAAAGAACTGTATCTAAGTTTTACCATATATATATAGGATTTTGTTAATGGATGTCTTAAGAGAATTTGTTCAAGAGATTAAATGCTTCAATTTTATAGAAAATAGTAAACTTTTAATATTAAAATAATAAAACGAGACTAAAATGCCTTACAAGCTTTTTTTTTTTTTTTTTTTATTTTTTTTTTTATTGTTTAATGTTAAAATTTTACGAAGATTCATAAAGTGAAAATATTAAATACTTCCTTAACAAATCTTTTATGGACACCGTTAAACTATATTATATGATTATTTTTTCTGACACACACTATATATTTACCGTATAAAAATATGGGTATTTGAGTCAATTAACCAAATCTTAATGAATGCATGAGAAATTTTTACAGAAATAATTTCAAGGTGACTGTAAGATAATAAGCATTCAACTGTAATCTCTCCGAAGAGAATTGAAGAATGCCAAAATGAAGGAAACATGAGGTATGGAAGATTATTTTTTAAGAATTATGGAACTTGTTAATCAAATGCGTTGATCAAAGGGTTGTTGAGAAAAAATAAAATCTTATCAATCCAAAAAAATATAATTATAGCTGCGAGATCAAATCCTTCCTTCATTTGGCATAGTATTCTAGCTACGAGATATATCATACAACAAGGGGTGCAATGGAAGGTTGGAAATGGGCAATCTATTGACATCTGGAATGATGACTGGGGTCCACAGCAGCTGCAGAAACGCCATGGTTCAAGGGATATAGCTCGAGTGGATGAGCTTATTGATACAGAGCGGGGCCACTGGAATCTACCTGTGTTGAATGAAGTTTTTACAAGGAATAGTGTTGATGCTATTTGTGCTATTAACCTGCCCAACGTGGACACTCATGATTCCTTGGTCTGGAAATATACTTCCAGTGGCCAAGTGTCGGTGCGATCAGCATACCATCTGGCTTTCAGGTTGAAGACAAAGGAGGATATGGTAGGAAGCTCTAGCAGTGAAGCAAACCGAAGGGTGTGGAAGAAGATATGGCAGTTGCGGATCCCCAACAAAGTCAAAATCCACCTATGGCCAGCTTGTATGAATGCATTACCTACTCGGCAATGCCTTTCACGCCGCCACCTTATTCCGGTTTCTCTGTGCCCCGTCTACCAATCTGATAGTGAAACGGTGACCCACGCTCTTTGGGCGTGTCCCCATGCCCGAAATGTTTGGGCTCTCATCCCAGGCTGTATCCAGAAACTTCACGTGGAGATAGGCGACTTTTTCTTACTGACCCAGGACCTGACGCAGTCCCTTAACCGCCAGGAGCTCGAGGTGTGGGCGGTGACTTGCTGGTCTATTTGGAATGCTCGCAATAAGTTGTTCCATGAAGCAGTAATGATCCACCCCAGTCTGATCTTTGATAATGCAATGAGGCTTCTTCAGGATTTTCACCGAGTCTTGGCTGCACAACGACTTCCCTCTCCCTCCTGAGCTTAGAGTTTTTGCTGCTTTACTCTTTTCTATTTAGTGCTTGTTTTTTCTCTCAGCTCCAGTTGAGTTTCTGGCCTGTTGTTGGCATTTCTTGTCCCACTCACTCCAGCATGTACGCTGGTTGTTTTGAGTGGTGGACCCTTTGTGTATTTGTTTCTTATAGTCTCATAAAATTTCTATCGTTTCAATAAAAATATATATATATATATATATATAATTATATAGTTAATGCTATTAAAGAAGCAAAAGATCTCTCAACCTTGACAATTCAAGAATTAATGGGCTCATTGGGCTCATTGCTTGCCTGTGAACAAAGAAAGCCGAGGCATGTTGACAAGCCTGGTGACAGTGCTTTTCAATCAAAAGTGATGTTAAGCTCGCAGAAAAAATTCAGAAGAGACAATTCAATAAATTTGAGAGAGAATGGGAATGACAAAATCAAAGAAATGAATGGTAGTCAAGTTGTTGTGACTTGTGAGGCCAAGAAGACTTGATAACATGAAGAAATTTCTTGGGTACGCGTTTTGTGCTTATTTTTCAATCGGCAGGCAATTTTTTTATTTTTTAGTTGTAAGTTTGTAATTTATGAAAATTGAGCCAACAGTGTATATCAAATTTAGAAAAATATGAAGACTAAAAAAGTAAGTCTGAAATGTACCGAGAATTGAAATTAGTGGTAATTTCGGGCGGTAAATGGAAATGGGGCGGTACAAGTACAACAAGTCTCTTCTTCGCCTTCTTATTCTTGGTTATTCCTCTTCCTCTCTTTTCTCTCTTTCTCTTATCTCTATCTCTCTTTATTGGTTTCTTCTGATTAACTTTCAAGGTAATTTTTTTATTTTAACAAAAGATAAAAAAATAAAAAATGCTTTCAAACCAAATACTCCTTGTAATGAAAAGTCAAAGAAACTTTCAATCACCTTTTTATTTTTTCAGTCTTGAACCCCACTTGAAGTATGTTTTCTTTTTTAATTTTTAATCCTTTTTTTGCTAAATTTAATTTTTAATCCTTGGTCATTGATATATCATTTTTATTGGGTTTGGGGCGTTGGGGCTACTACCTTGGCTTAGAAACACATTGATTGGGATATAAATTGCATCTCACTGTTACTTTACCTCATTCATCTACCCAACAACAACCCAATGTGAGTCTTCCTTATTCTAATTTTATGATTTCCTTTATGTTTCTCGGTGGATTTGTGTTGGTTTATGTCTGAAACCTCTTTCAGTGGTTGTCGTTTTGGGTGTTGACCGGCTGAGAAGTTTAATTAACCATTGTTCTTCCTCTAAGTCTCTCCTTGGAATATGAATTTGTTGTAGTTTATACATTAAGACCAAATGGTGATATGCTGACCACATGTTTGATGTTTTGTTTATGGGGTATAACATAGCAAACCAATGACTTTATAATATTTATTTGACAGTGAATACATTTATTTTGTATAGTGTACAATTCCATGTAGACTTGGTTATTGCATCTCCATACATTTTTAAGGTACCTCTTGTGTCAGATTCGAAGTTTGTGCTATTAGCATCTGATGGCTTATGGGATTAGATAAACAGGTCTAATTTGTTAGCTTGTTTGGTTACATCAGCTTGTCAAAGATTTAAGAGGAACTATGAGTTCGTCTTTACCAGGTGCCATTATGTTACTAAAATTGATAACATTTAAGTTCATAAAAATTGGTAATGCCTTTGGATGCAAAAATTTTAGTTTTACAATAAAAATACTCTACTAGTAAAATCAACAATAACTAATAATAAGCAGTAAAATTATTAAGAAAAAAATTCACTCTACAATACGAGAATGTGATGATCACTAACAATTAAACAAGCTATCTACGGAATGGAGCAAACAGTGAAGACAAGCTATCTACGGAATGGAGCAAACAGTGAAGAAGCTGCTGCATATCCTTGGTTGTTTTTTAATTTTTCGATGAACAAGCTTTTATTAACAAAATTAAATTGTTGAGCTTGATCGAGTAAGCAGACAAATCTTGTGGCAATTCTGCCTAAAGCTTTCATGAAACTATTAATCATGAGAGCTTGCACTATTCTTTCCTCTGTTTTTACTCTGTCCACAATAAGTTATTGCATTTCTTTGATGACAGACATAGCATACAGTTGCTCCCTATGAATACATAGACTTCTCCCTTTACATGTAGCAAACAATAATACAAAATCAAAAGTTAAAAAGAAATTACATAATTCCTTGCAACTCCCTTTACATGTCAAATTGAAAATAATTCAAACCCTAATCAAATTCCCAATTTTTCGGTGAAATAATTGATTATCCACAAAACTACATAAGTGTAACAAAAATATAACAAGACAAAAATCAGATTCTTTTTCGTGTAAGTATTATTAATAAGAAACAGGCAATACAAAATTGCCTCGACTTGCTTAGAGAACTACTCACAACAAGCAATTGGTCACACATAGACTGTATAAAATATCTTTAGAGCCAACCAAACACCAAAAGGAAAATCTATAGTTAATACTATCAAAGAAGTAAAATAGTACTTCACCAAGTGCTTTTTGTTTTTGGTACATCCGACATTCCCAAAGTTGTCTGTCAAAGTCAAGTTATAGGTAATGAAAGTAAGTAGTTTACTATATAACAATACTGTCCTTGTACACCTATTACAATATTTGGGATTTAAGTACCACGACATACCGGAAAAGAAATATTAATCAACCCCTATTTATGTATACAAGCCCTCAACAATGTTTTCACATTATAATTATAACAAAACAAGTACCCTTTGCTATTCTGGCCACTGACAAACACCAATGCCTCCACTTCATACACATCAACCTCATATAGCATCTTCAAACAAGTGTTTGCACTGCACAGAAAATTTAATGTCAGGTGATAAATGGGATTTTTATTAACTTGTATGCAGACTCCATTAACATATTATTGCAATATCCTCTGCAGTATTCTCATATAAGATGGTAATGAAACAATTGACCATACTAAAATATGACATTCATTACACATATGACCAAATACATTACAAAACGACTAGCTGCAGATTTAGGTAAGCAGGCATAGTTATAACTTTCACAATCATTACCTCACCACTCTCCCCATATGTTAGCAAGCTTGTTAGACTATAGGTCCCTTACTATTCTCTCCATCAGTGGGTAGGCTCTTCTTAACCAAAGCTACCTTATCACTTTCCCCATTGCTGAGCAGGTCTGGTTATCCTGTTGGAATTTTGGCCTTTTATGTAGGTATGTTGACTAGACAAAAGGAGATGGCATATGATGAGCGTTCTTACAGTCCCTGGCTCCAGCTGTAATCAAGTATACATGATGGATCCCTCAGCAGCTGTTGGGAAATGCTGATTGGTTAAATGCACTACAGCAGGGGCTGAAGAAAGATTGCTATAACTAATCAAAATTATCACATGGTAAATCATCTACCTAAATCATTCTTCATCAAAAAGCTCATACAAAGAACCCATTTTGTTGGGTTGAAAATCTATAAACAAAACCCGAATAATCAAAATATTCAAATTGTATACTAGTTTCCCACTTCCCATAACTTCTTTGTAGCAAGATAAAGGACTGAATGAGAAAGGAAAAGTACTAAATTACAAAACCTTAATTTCACTAAATAATCAAATGAAAAGTGGTAAGATAAAATCAAAACTTTTTACCTTTTGCTTATTAAAGTTAGATATATCACTTTAGTATGCTTTTTTCTCATAATTATTGGTGTTTCACAATATCAGCCGTCCACTTTGTAGGTCATTTCAAAATTATTGATTGAAATTGTCAAGAACTAGATGAGTCAAGGAAAGATGGAATATGAATCATTGTGGAGGAATAGAAAGCTGCAGATCATGTCCATATTTAATTTCTTAATTTTCTTTTTGGGGATATGAAACAATAGGTAGAGACAGAGACAAGAAGAAGGATATGTGCTTTGACTAATTTACAGTTATACTTATGGAATAAAAACAGAGATTATGGATGCTTATGAATCGTGATATTGCCAAAATGGTTCATTACAGTAACAAATCATGTTTTTACAGTTTCAATAATGAAAATGGATTCAGAGGCAACATAAAAGTGCCAACAGTAAATCCAATCCACCAACTAACATTTGACAATAAGACTACAAGGAAAATTTCATAGTGCAAAAAGCATTTAGTGGAGATGAGGTATGCTTGTACGTTGACTGATTCAATGTAACCTAAATTGGGGATTTTCAGTCTCAATGGTCCTAATATTAACCTCAATTACATATCTCTGCTTGGTATACTTAGTCTGCTGAAATTGTTGCTATATGTGGGTGCATATATTTTGTTATTGAACAATTTACCTCCATCATTGTTTACCAGTTAATGATTCAATAAGGTTTGAGATGCCTTTTTAGTTACTACACGGTTTCTACTTGTATGATTGTTTACCAGTTAATGCTAGAGTTGAAAATTGGTTTGCTATGATGTTAGACAAGTTATTGATACCCTTGCATTCTACAATCTGAAATTATGTCTTGATATGGTAAACGAGGATTTCTCAACACTAGATGACATTAATTCCTTCCACTAAACAAAAACAAACAAACAAACAAAAAAAACAGATGACATTAATTTCGAACTCCCTGCCAATTGAGATTCCACTTATGGAGGCAGCATAGCAAGGATGTCCATAAACCATGAGGCCTTGTATAAAGGGAAGGAAAGAGACAAAGGATATATTCGAGGAGAAGATCACAGTGTTACAGAAACAGATTAATGAGTTAGAGAGCACCAATGCACCACACGAATGTCTAATCTATTCAACCCCCCACCCCCCTTTTTCTTTTTTCGAATAGACGATGGTGTTTTCAACAAGTTGGTAGTGCTTTGCAGTAAAACTCGTCACGACCATAATAATAACTATGTGTTACATACTTACATTTAGCATAAATGCACCCAAAAAAAAAAAAAAACATTTATCAGTTATACATACCAAATATGCTTATGTAGTTAGACAAGTGTGAAATTACACATGTTACATATGAACTTGTATCGTGAGTGTTTCTGGTGGTATACAATGCCTTTAGAAACTGATATGAGATCTAAACTACTTTATGTTAGGCTTGCTAATAAATAAGAAACAACCACAATCAACAAGTTACATAGAAAATTTGCAGAACAGACCTTAAATTCCTAGTTTCTTAAGCAGGGTCACTAACAAAACATTGTAAAAAGAGATTGGAAAGAGCAATGAACCTGAAGTTTGATACTGCTTTGAAAGGAACTTTTCCTCAAAAGTTGACTCTGAGTTTGTGGAAGTACTGGTTTTGAAGGAAAGCCACCAATACTAATTTTCCAAACAAGTAAAGCAATAATAATATTAATAAATAAATAAACCTTAAAAATACAAGAATAACATGATAAAGGAGAAGGTAGAACACACCAGAACTAGCATTTGAGATAATGCAGAAAAAATAAGGGAACTCTGAGATGTCATATCAGCATGTGAGTACCGATTAATGATGTAAAAAGCTTTCCAAACTGGACATAAGCAAAAAAGTTATGATAAGGTTACACATCAGAAAATATGCCATCACACAATGCAGTAAGGGAAGAGGTTGAAGAAGCCTATTGAAATGTCTTCAGAAAGCTTTTTTGATTGAAGCAGTCTAATGAATCATGAAGCACCAGATGAAAGTTCTTGAAAATAAATTTTTTTGGAGAAACAATATTATACCAAAATGAAAGGATTTGCATATATAAAGGAGCATAATGGTCTTCATATCCAAAGTCTTTTCTGATTATTAAATGAAAAAAGAACTGTAAGTCTGATTATCCACTGTTGTCTGCTTTTTCATTGCTGATATATATGCCCCTATGTTTGACACACCCTAGACTTCCCTGACGATCGATGGAATGTTTTAGGACATATAAGAATAGGCTTATGACACTAGCATTTTGCTTGCTTACACTGTTAGACATCTACAAGAAAATTCCTTGCTCATGATAATAAAAGAGATGAAGTGGCAACATGTGTTGCTTTGATGCTCTAAATATAATTATTCATGCTCATATTTTAAACTCAAAGTTTAGAGGAAGAAGTGCATGATAACTGATCATGCCTTATTGCTGTAGCAGACTAGCAGTCACAATCATGATGGTCGCAATTCTGGAAGGTCTGCCTATAACTATTACTCTTACAATAAATGAGATGAAGCTAACAGAATATTGGCCTGGTAAAGAAGAAATGACAGAAGGTACAATTCCTAAGAAAAGCACCAAATTTTCTTGATAAAAGACAACAAGCGTTTGGTTTAAATATAATTGGTACTATTTAAAAAAAAAAAAAAAAATTTGTATCACTTATGGAGATTTTTGTGAGTCCTACCGCAAAAGTAGTACTTGCTTGGGCTGTCATCGATTTAGATATGAATATCAATGAAATCAAGCAGAATTTTGAGATAATCGATGTCAACATCTTCAATTTAAATAAAACGAGAAGTGGAGCTTTGGCAAAGCGGAAGAGTGAGAAGACTATATGCACCCTCTGGAAGGGATCAACATCTGAGATGATACTTGTCATGTGCTCAAATTATTAAGACAATATAGATACTGAAATCCATGCTTAAGGAAGGAGTGGGGCTTGGGACCATTATTAAGAATATGGTAGCAAAAAGCCTACAATGCATTGCCTTAGCCATAAAGAAGTCAAAGAAGAAAGTGGAGAGGATCTAGAGAAGCTCAAAGAAACTAGCCTAACACTATTAGGGTTGGTTTTCAGGACCCAAGTCATCCAGTAGTCAGAACAGCTGTAGCATCTAGCCGAGCTGCTAGACTAAACATCAAAAAAAATGACAAGTGAAAATTTGCATGCAAAAGCTATAGCTTTTAAATGTGGCATTCTCAATCATGATGAGGATTTGAACAATGAAGCTGTAGTAGAAGGGGAAATTTTCAGAATCTACTAACCTCGAGAGAGGATTAAAGTCTATGTAATGGCTAGATCAACCCCATTTGACAAGCTTCTGATGGTACGGTCCTCAAAGGAGAAAGACCACATTGTAGCAAAGCTTGGCTAGATCAACCCCATAATTCGTTAACTAAAATATTAGTCCAAGTTCAATCTTATTTATTGTCATATTTAACATATCAGCAATACAGAAAGACTTAAATCATATTAAGTAAAATTACAATGAAGTATATGTAACCAAAGCTCGGCTTAAAGTAACCTCATGACTACACCCATATTGAAAACAATTAATAATGCCAACAATTGCCATTAGTTAGGGAAAGAGGAAAACACACATACACATGCACAAGTTGCACAAGTTACGGGTAATTACAGATTTGCTACTGCAAATGAAATCATTTTGCAATCTTTTAGTCAGTTAGATAATTAGTATAAAAAAAATTACCAAATGTCAAAAGACCAGACTATAAATTTAATTTGCTTCAATAAGGAGAAACTACTAATATACCCAGCTCCCAAAGTTTTGCAACAATGCTCAAATCATGGTACATCTAAGTAGAATAGTAATATGGAAAGAAAACAACAATATTAGCCACAGGAAGATGAAAATTTATGCTTTCTAAAGTAGGAAAAAATTAAAGGAAAAATGCAATTCCACATGTTCCCACCTAAAGATCATCTCAACTTATGTGGCAGGGGCAATAGAAATTTAAGCAGAGCGTGATTCATTTCATAATAAAATGAAAAATTGTAGGATAAAATCAAAAACTCATTACCATTTTCTTTATAATAGTTAGATAAATCACACTAGTCTGCTTTTTTCTCTGTCATCCACTTTGTACACCATTTCAAAATGATAGATTGAAATCGTCAAGAACTACATGAGTTGGGGAAGAGATGGAATATGAATCATTTTGAGGAATAGAAAGCTATAGATGGTGTCCATTTTTATTTCCTCATTTATTTTTTCAATGAGGTAGAGACAAGAGCAAGGATATGATATGCTTTGACTGATTTAATGCATTTCCTAGAAAGAAAAAACAGAGGTTACGTAACACATTTTGGAGATTTTCAGTTACGATGGTCTTAATACTATCCTCAATTACATATCTCCACCGAGTACACATAATCTGTTGAAATTGTTGCCATATGTCGGACATCTATTTTGATATTACAAGGTTTGTAGTTTTATATACAAAATATGTAATATTAGAGTTGACAATACAGTTGATATGACATTACACAAGTTATTGATACCCTTGCTGCCAACAATATGGAATTATGTCTTGATGTGATATTACAAGGTTTTCCAGACTTATTTCGAGGGTTTTTAATGAACCCTCGAAATAAATGGGTCGAAATAAACCAAGTTTTTTGTAGTGTTGACACCTGCCAATGGAGATTCCACTTAAGGGGAAGCATAGCAAGGATGTCCATAAACTATGAGATCTAGTGTAAAGAGGAGAAATAGGAGAAGAAATACTGCAGAGAAGCTCAAGATATTAAAGAATCAGATTCATGAGTTAGAGAACAACATGCAAATGTCTAATCTATTCTGACCCTCTTTTTTCTGAATAAAAGATATGTTGTGAAACTAAAAGACCTACCAATTATGTCGAACACATTCAATGATCAAAGAAAAGAAAAAATATTTGTTTAGTTTATTAGCTTCAGCTGCCCAAACTTGACTTGTCCATTAACCTTTACAACTTCAAATTTTTTTCTATAACAATTTTAACGACTTTACTTTCGGATTGGTACTCAATCATACGAATGAGCCACTTAATTTAGAGAGAGAAAGATAAGTGACAAAAGCACTCAAACATGCAAATAAAACAATAGAACTAAAGAAGGAGACCTACCTTGACATTATAAAACATAATAGAAAACAGTCACAATGTAATAATAGTACCTTGACAGATTTCTTTGAAGTTCAAACAAGAGGTTCTCATTTTTCATCAATAGTAGACATGGATAGAACTCAACGTCCTACATTCAGCATCAGAGGCAAAATCAGACCACAAAGATTCAACCGCAGCGCCCATTTTTGCAAGGCTTTCTTTCTTTTTTTTGTCCTATATTGTTAGGCTATGTTAAGATAGTGTTAAGCTTGCTAATAAATAAGAAATAAAGTATAGCCAAAGGACTATGGATGATCAAAATAAATCCAGTAGTCAAATGATTTAATTAGCTTCCAAGATCCAAACCTTCTAGTGTTAAGCTTGCTAATAAATAGGAAACAACCACAACTAACAATTTACATACAAAAATTCCATAACAGACCTTATAATTCCTAGTCTCCTGAGCAGGGTCACTAACAAAACATTGTAAAAAGCGATTGCAAAGAGAAACAAGCCTGAACTTTGATGCTGCTGTGAAAGGAACTTTTCTGGAAATGTTGACTTTGAGTTTGTGAAAGTACTGGTTTTCAAGGAAAGCGACCAATACCGATTTTCAAAACAAATGAAAAAATAAAATCTTAAAAATAAGAGAATCACATGATAAAGGAAAAGGTAGAAAACACCAGAACTAGCATATGAGATAATGCAGATAAAATAAGGGAAGTTTGAGATGCAAATATATTCAAATTGTACAAAATGATGAAAAATCAAATAAATAATTATTTAAGGGTTGATGAAATCCAAAATAGAGAACTCAAACATTGTCATCTGGGATGGTAACTTCACTTCTGGATGGGAACTTTTTTGCAGCTGTTTCTTCTGATAAAGTCACTAACTACAGTCCAACTATTACAGGTGAACCTAATAATGGATACTTTGGAGGAGCTTCAGCCTTGGCCACTGAGCTACCCAACAATGAAATAATGGAAAAGCCATCTGTGGGTTGATCGAAGGAATTTATAACCAGATTGATAACAATCTTAATGATGCTACAATTTAGGGAAAAATCCATCTTTGGTGTGGACGAGAAAGTGAAGAAAACACTCATTTTCAATACTTTTGTCCTCTGTCAAGTCTTCAATGAGTTTAATGCTAGGAAACTGGAGAAGAAGAACATATTTAAGGAGTTATTCAAGAACAAGCTGCTTTTATTAATTATTGGGTTTACCATTAGTTCTTCAACTGGTGATGGAGTTTCTGACAGTACTGAGAGGCTGAATTTGGGCTAATGGGGTGCTTCCATTCGACTCACAGCTTTGTCTTAGCCAATTGGTTGGCTCTTCAAGTGTATTCCAGTTTCTAGCAAGCAGTTGGCTAAGCAAACAGGCTCTGCTTCCTGAAAGACTAGCCAATATCAGTTTTCATCAGATATGTATGTCTAAGTAATGCAATAAGCACATGACTTTGTAATACATGACTTTTTGTTTTAGGTGAAGTGAAGATGAAATATAGTGCCAAGGGATATCATGAGATAAGTTAGGGTAAAAAGAACAGTATAAAACACAAACTTCATTGGATAAGACAACTTATTCCAAACTTGTCCAACTGGAATATCAATCCAAGTTTGATCTTATTTATATTTTGTCATATTTAACAAAACAGCAATACAGAAGACATACCAACTTCTTCAAACCGAAATCCAATTTGCTTTTGATTCGTAATTTACACACGCATCTAGAAGGCCTTGAACCTACCACCATTGTCAAAGGCAAAACCATTTCAAACTCATCCTATATAAAAGTAAGGATGACATAAGCACAAACCTAGACCTCCTAAAGTTTGAATTTTCCTTTCACTAAAATGTGTGTGTATATGTGAGAGAGAGATGCAATTTCTTGCCAATTAGCAAGAAATTTGTTTGTATTGTTAAGGCTTGTTCAACAAAAAAAATATCCTAGAGTGTGGACATAATAATTCCTATAGCTAACTGTGGTGATGATCATGATATTTCTGCAGCCTTCTCAGTAGAGTAGAATACATCAAGAACTGAAACATGTAATCCTAATTGGTATACTAACATCAAACTGTGTTTAAAAATGAGTACCTTCAAAAGGAGCAACGACACAAGAGAGGCATGGACAAGTGAAACGACATTTCTGGACTTAGCATGTGATCAATTTTCAGAACTCCTGCTAAGTGCTAACAAATTGATAGACCAAAGTCCTAATACACATGATATGCCAAAAGTAAATGACACATTCGTCAATGGGGTAATGGATAATGAAAAACATGATACAATGAACTTCTATCTACTTGTTTTCATTATTTTTTCTTTGAAAATTGAGTTTTTTTTTTTTCATTATTCTAATAATTTAACTTTTCTTTTCGGAAATTATAAATTTTTCAAAGATACCACATCCAAATGAAATGAGATGATGACCTCATTTTCCAACTTAGAATTATGAGGAAGGGGACACCATTTGTCAAAACACCATTACATTCTCTTTTAACCATACAACTTAGGTTCAAATTATCCAATAATAAAAATTCAGTTACAAGCTACAGTTAATTCTTGAGTATAACCCATTAGACGTTGATCTTCTGCAATGTAAAAATAGGATTGGTATCCAATCATTTAAATTAGCTAGTTAATTTAGAGAGAGAAGTAGTTGACAAAAGCACTCAAAGCTGCAAACAAAACAATAAAACTAAAAGAGACATACCTTAACATTAAAAAAACATAATAGAAAACAGTTTCTATGTAATAACAGTACCTTGGCATATTTCTTTGAAGTTCAATCAAGAGGGAAAGTTTAGAGGCAAAATCAGATTAGAGTGATTCGACCCCAGCGGTTCAATTATTCTTAAACATTTTAGACGTAGCTTCATCAGATTCATATTCAGATTCCTGATGTGATGATCCACTTGCACATACTAAATTTCGTGGAAGCCCTATTTTTTCTCCAAACTGATTACAATTAGCAAATTTAAGATGCAAACGAAACAATAAAATTAAAGGAGACATACTTTGAAATTAAAAAACATAATAGCAAACAATTTCAACGTAATAATAGTACCTTGGCTTGTTTCTTTGAAGTTGAATCAAGAGTTTCTCATTTCTTCGATAGTAGACATGGATTGAAGTCAGAGTCCTACATGCAGCATCAGAAGTCAAGGCCCTCTTTGCCTCCAGTGCTCAGATTATTATCCAACATGATGCCTAAATGAGGAAGAAGCCAAAGCCAAAATATCCTTCATTATGCTCTTCCATTCCTATCCGAACTTGTAAGCTGGATTTACAATGAAGATGATGACGTTTGCTGTGTCACCCTATTCCACAAATTGCTCAAATCTCTCCTCTTTTGCCAATGGCGTTGCCCATCTTACTGCAGAGGCTTATGCCACGTCTGATTGATCTGCCATTCCCCTCTTGATCACTAAGAACAATAGCCAAGCCTGCATTATTTTGATCACATGATGCATCAAAATTAAGCTTTACCCACTGATCAGGTGGCCTTGTCCAACCACTTCCACTGTTTTGCTCTTCAGTTCCCCTTGTAATCTCAAGTGATCTTGAGTAATAGACGTACTCTTTGTTAAGACGATGGGCTAGCTGGTATATGCTGGCCTTAGTGCTCGAAACCAGAGCTTCCTCCCGTGCATCCCAAAGAATTTTCATCGCCAGTGTTGCATATAGCGTGAATTCATCTTTGGTGACGCGTTCTGCTAGTAACTTACCTGGGGGGTCAGTTATATGTTTAACAAATTCCTTTACAGATTGAGCTTGAATCATTTCGACTCGAAAACCCAATCTACCACCATACCACACTCCTTTGGCGTAAGGACAACATTGAACTAGATGAAAAACAGAATCTTCTGCAATTTCACAAAGCGGGCAATGGGCATCTTGGCGTTTAGAGCATCTGACCAGCTTCTGTTCAAAGGGAAGGACCTCTGCAGCCACTTTGCATAAAAACATCTTTAATCTTTCGTCCAATGAAACTTGTAATCTTTCAATGCAGGCCACCTTATTTGCAGCAAAATTTTGAGGAGAACATATGCATGCTACATGGACCCCACACCTTTCTATTGTAACTTCTATTATTTTAGGATCATAATATGAAATTACAAACAAAACTTTAACTTCATTCCGTTCATCTAGAATTATGCTATCATTAACTCTTCTATAGTGAAGCCATATAAAAGATGATGATGAATGTTGGAAAAAATTAAAACTAATGAGCCCCTTCTCACAACCATTGATGAAAGTGAAAATAAAACATGTAAACCTTAAATATATAGTTTTCTCAGAAACCTTGAATCTCACTTTTAAAGCAACACAGAAAGCCAATGGTGGGAATTCCCGACCAACCGAGAATGATATGGAGCTTCCCACACTTTGATGGTTGAACCACTTTGGAATCCTAGTTCCTGGAAGTATAAGGTCATATTGAACCGTAGATTTCGTTTTAGATGCAGAGGCCTGATACGATGATCTTCTTGCACATACTATATTTTGTGGAAGCCCTAGAAATTCCCCAAACTGCTTGCAAATAGCAAATTTAAGAAACTATAGTTCAGCAAAGGTAGTAATATATTTGGGATAGTTAAACAAAATTGATTCTTTCCATAACTTTAAGATAGAGAGAGAAAGAGAGAGAAACCTGACTCAATAATCCTCTTCTTGATTGTGAATCCAATGAATAACAGTTTTCTACAAATATAGATTGTATACATGGTGGAAGCGTTGGAATTTTCCGAAGGTTCCAGCACCCGTTAATCTGAAGGGTCTTTAATTGAGGAAATATACTAGCAATTTCAGGGAGGGTAGTAGTGTTGCTGTCATAGAAACTTAATGTTTCTAATTTGGGGAAGCAAGCAGTAGTATCCATGCCCTTTGAAAAATTTTCACAATCAAACAAATAGAGCTTCCTCAGATTTTGTAAATTAGAGATGCTGCTTGGAAGCTCTTTGAGGTTTTTACAACATATGCTGAACTCTCTAAGGCCAGTGAGAGATCCTTGTAGTTCTGATGAAGGCATTGCTGATCTTTCCATTCCTTGTTGGATATTGGGGAACTTCTCAACACTGTCACAGCCTTTGAGATAAAACTTTTTAAGAGATTTCAATTGGAGGCTTTGTGGAAGAATTTTAAGTTTTCTGCAATTGGAGAGACTCCAGTATTCAAGCTTTTCAAGAAGTCCAACGGAGTCATGAACCTCAACTAAATTTTCACAATTATAAAGTTCCAACTCCTTTATGTTTGGGGCAATCATTAGTAAGTCAGGTACTTTCCTAATGTTTTTACAAGATCGGAAATCAATATATTTCAATATTTTAAATCGACACCTCTGTAAAAAAAAATGAAATAAAAAAAAAGACAAAAAAAAAAATTAAGAAATTTTTTAGCTTCATCAAAATAATAATAATTTATAAATGCTAATGATTATACCTCAAAATGGCCGTCCAATTGAATCTGGCCTCCTGGCATGTTGAGTGCAACGAGATTTTGAAAAACAAAATTGGACGGTAAAGAAGATAAAGGAAATTCTCTCCAATCAAGTAACCTTAACCCATTGGGAAGATATTTAAGATCTTCACAGATTACATTTTGAACTTTAAGATATTTGAGATTTTTCATCTTTTCAAGATCCAATTCCATCTTTCTTGGTTGTGGAAAGCACAATGCTATGCCTCGAATTTCATTTGACCCCTAATTGGAAAAAAAAAAAAAAAAAAAAATTTACGTGAATCACAGTACACAACAAAATTCACGATTACTAGATTTAAAATAATAATAAATATATAAATATTAATAAACTTATATTTACTTCAACAATTAAAAAAAAATGAAGGAAAATGACAAACAGATAAAAGAAGTCAAATACATTTGCCTTATGAAAAAAAACAAAAAAGTAAATCAAAACGATTTATACCTTATCTCTAGTTAGTACTTCAGAAGCATCCTCATAACGTAATAGCCTTCTACATTTCTTGCCCACTTCTGATTCTTGTCGATTAATCTCTAAACCCATTTGTTGTATTAAGTCATGCATCGATAATATGTCATTTTCAGCAACAAATAGGAGACACTTATCAATAAGTTTTTCAATATCATAAAATGGGTCGTTGGAACTGTGTAGTATATCTATAACTTCATGCTTGCGGTATCCTTTGAAGAAACATGCAATATCAAGGAAAATATTTTGTTGACCTTGGTCTAATCCATCATAGCTTATTTTGAGTATTTCTTGAATATCTGGACAAGGATTTCTTTTATACTTTTGTAATGCACTTTCCCAACAACGTATCTCTCTATCACACAAATCTGAACCTATTATTTCTAGAGCTAATGGCAGGCCTTTGGCATAATGTATAAATTGCTCTACGAGTTCAGAATAATATTCCTTAGGTTTATTTTGTTTGAAGGCATGTTGACAAAAGAGTTCACGAGCTTCATTATCATCTAATTCTATAACCTTGTGATTGTAATAGCTAACGCTACCACCTTCTCGAAGAGTAGCTAACAAGTGTTTGTCCCTTGTTGTTATAATGATTCTACTTCCAGAAGCAAACCAATCACATTTTCCGAGCAAATTTTGTACTTGGCCCAATTTTTGAACATCATCAAGAATTAAAAGAATCTTTTTGTGTTGAAGTCTTTCCATTATCAAATTAGTTCTTTTAGATACACTACCCACCTTCAAATTTTTATCCCCTAAGATCTCAGAATAAAGCGTCTCTTGTAGTTGGAGTACGCCATCATTTGTTCTTGAGTTTTCTCTAACATTTTCTATAAAGCTGCTTCCTTCAAAACGATAAGCAATCATGTTAAAAACAGCTTTTGCGATTGTTGTCTTTCCTACTCCTGGAAGGCCATAGATCCCAATCACGCGAACATCATTTGACTCAATATCTAAATACAAATCTATTTCCTTTACACGAGAATCTATTCCAACTGGGTATTTAACGATAAATACTTTCGTACGATTTGATTTAGCATTTGAGATCACTTCAAAAATATTTTGGATAAATCCAAATTCAAGGTTGCTGCCAATCACAAAGTATCAAAAACATGTAAAATGTTAGATTAGAAAATAGACGTATAAACATAAGCTAAATTCAAAATGTTTAGCTTATGCACCACAACCATTATGTTTAACACTTTCTTTTTTCTGTTCCTTGAAATTAGTTTTAGGATTTTAGTATGAATCTGTATAGGTAACGAAACAAACTTATTGAATACCCCATTTGAATGAAAATATTAATATAAAGTTTTTAAACATTATGTGGGAGAAACTTCCAATTGATAATACTATCCATCAAGGACGAATCCACACTAACACCAAGGGTGGCCCCGCCCCCTCCCAACTTTCTAAAAAACAAAATCAAGTATATATATTAGTTAGGTACTAAGGTTGCTTTTGAAGTTAGGTTCCTAAAAATTAAATTGGCCCCCACTAACATAATTTTTGGTTCTCTAAAAAAAAAAAATCCCAAATATTAAAAGAAAAAACAAAGTCTAAAATATTGTTTTTGTTCCTAAAGTTTGCATGAATTTCATTTTTTATCCATAAACTTTAAAAAGTTCGTTTTCTATCCCTAAATATTGAAAGTATTATACTTTTTGTCTTAAACTTAAAAAAAAAAAAAAAAAAAAAAATGGTTTTAGGGTTTTATAACGAATTCACATGGTCTGCATAGGTAACGAAACAATTTATATTGAATATCCCAATTGAATGAAAATTTTAAAATAATTTAAATAAATTTTCTAAACATTATGTGGGAGAAACTTCTAATTAACTGATAATATTATCGTTCATATATTCTTCTCTTTCAATCATTGACATTTGCAAGGCCGGCTCTTGGCCTAGGCATAAGGCCTCCCATGGCATCACATTTCAAAATGGTCCCAAAATTATATTATAACTATTTTTTTATTTTTTATTTTATTAAAAAAGAGTTGGTTGTGCATTGTTTTCCCTACTTCCTAAAAAGCCCCCAAAATATTGGATCAATAGGGGGTGTAACAAATGAAATTTTCAAGAAAGTAAATAATTAATCCATATCATTTCAAAAATTAAAACTCAGTCTATTTAAGTGAAACAACATTGTGTTTGGGTTTAATTTGGGTTAAGAATTTAATTTATTACTTTTTGAAACATGAGGATTTAGTTTGTAATAGTTGGTTATATATAAAGAAGTTTTTCAAAATTAAAATTAATAAAATCATTGTTAAGATCGATTATGTTATAAGAAGATTACGTGAATTAGCTATTATCAAATGAAAAAGAGTTGTTAATAAAAACTTAATTAGTAATTTTACATCTCAAAAGCGAAGATTATTAGTTTTTAAATAAAAAAAATTATAATATGGAAAGTTAAATCAATATTATTTAATTGATATTTAAATATAAAAATTACCTCACATAATTTTGTTACTTTAGGCATATGAAGTTGGTCCGGATGTTTGTAGACATTAAAATAGAAGATATGATTGAAATAGAATACTTTTGTAACAACCAAGAGTGATAAATGTAGAAATTAAACACATACTCATCCTTGTAGAGGAAACCAGATAAATTGCCGGCTTCAATTAGAGCCACCCTCCATCTTTTCACCTTGTTCATATTATCCTTGAATCTTTCTTCATGTTTTGCCAAAGCTTCTCCAAATTTTCCCTTTTGATTACGTACACATGATGGATCCACCTTGTAAAAAATCGGTAACACAGTTTGGCCATTCTTTTTACACTCAAGAATCTTGACAAGTTCGTCCAAGCACCAGGTAGAAGATGCATAATTTTGAGAGAATACAATTATCGAAATCCTTGAACTTTCAATTGCTTTGATAAGTTCAGCAGAAATTTCTTCCCCCCTTAGGAGTTCATCATCCATGAAGGTGTTAATACCATTATGACGCAAAATGCCATTCAAATTACTTGTAAAACCATTACGGGTATCTTCACCTCTGAAACTCAAGAACACATCATATCTATATTGGTGGTTGAAAGAGGAAGAGGAGGCTCCTTTGTTGGTCAAGAAAGCCATTGTGATTTGGATATATAGACGGATAGGAGAAAGAAAGAAAGATGTGATGAAATTGGAAATAGAAGAGTTTAAGAAAGCAGAGTGAATGAAAAATTTAAAAGAAAAAATATTTCTCAATAAATTTGAGAGAGAACGGGAATGACAAAGTCAAAGAAATGAATGGTAGTTGAGTAGTTGTGAGGCCAAGATGACTTGATAGTCAATTGTGAAAATAGTTTTGCAGCCAAGAGGAAAATATGAAGAAATTTGTTGGGATTTAGCAAAAAAAAAAAAAAAAAGAAGAAGAAATTTGTTGGGTACGCGCTTTGTGCTTGGAATGTAGCTGAAGTGATGCATTGAATCGAGTTGGTCATGGTTGTTTGGCAGGCAATTAATAATTTATGAAATTTAGAAAAATATGAAGACTAAAATAAGTCTGAAACGTCTCTTTTTTTTTTCCCTCATTCTCCTCACTCTCCTGGTTTCTTATGATAAATAAATAAATAATAATACTATTGTTAAAGCTTGCAAGTCTGTTTACAGCTTGCAATGAAAAGTCAAAAAATTTTCAATAACTTTTTTATTTTCTTGAGCCCTGAACCCCACGTGAAGTATATTTTATTTTTTATTTTAATCCTTAGTCATCGATAGATGGATCTTTTTTATTAATTTAATAAAAATATATATAAAAATTAATATTAATATAGTTGTAATTCTAAAATGACCGGTACCGAATCATTTTATGTCGGGGGAAAACGCACGATAAGCCGTTTTCAAAAAGAAATTCGCAAAAAAACACTGTCTGGGAACTATTCAAGAAAATAGCCTCGTCTCTAGGAGAGTGGAACTCGTCTCTTTCAGAGACGAGTTACATGGAACTCGTCTCTCCTAGAGACGAGTTCCACAAAAATTCTGCCCCGTGGCATCCTGAGCTCATTTCGTGGCATCCTGAGCTGGCACGAGCTGGCATGTGGAACTCGTCTCTCCTAGAGACAAGTTCCACCCAAAAACTGCCCCGTGGCAGCCTGAGCTGGCACGAGCTGGCACTAAATTGGCCTGGAACTCGTCTCTTGTAGAGACGAGTTGCAAGTCCTTTCAATTACCTCCTTTTGGCGCGAATACTATTACTGTTACTGAGATTGTGAGATATTATTATAAGGGGAAAAAAAAGATTTGGCTTGGCTGCAACTCGTCTCTACCAGAGACG
>BKZX01028030.1:28467-49286 GCA_014362285.1 Fagus crenata
TGGATCACTCTGATATCGTCCCAACATTCCCACAGCAAATGCAATGTTAGGTCTTGTGTAGACCTGAGCATACATTAGGCTTCCGACAGTAGAAGCATATGGAATGTTCTTCATTTGTTCCCTTTCAAGGTCGTTCTTCGGGCATTGGTTCAAATTGAACCTATCACCCTTCACTATGGGAGCTACACTTGGTGAACAATCATTCATCCGAAATCTCTTTAAAACTTTATTAATATAGGTTTCTTGAGACAGACCCAAGATACCTTGAAATCTGTTCCTATGGATCTTAATGCCAATGACATAAGATGCCTCACCCATATCCTTCACATCGAAATTTTTAGAGAGGAATTGTTTCACCTCATGCAGTAAACCCTTATCATTGGTTGCTAGCAAAATGTCATCCACATATAAAACAAGAAAACAGATTTTACTCCCACTCACCTTCTGGTACATACATTAATCCATAATGTTTTCTACAAACCCAAATGAAGAAATTACATTATGGAATTTCAAATACCATTGGCGGGATGCTTGTTTTAAACCGTATATGGATTTCTTAAGCTTGCAAAACAAGTGCTCACCATCACTAGAGGGGAATCCTTTAGGTTGTTTCATGTAAACCTCCTCCTCTAGATCTCCATTGAGAAATGCCGTTTTTACATCCATTTGTTGCAACTCTAAGTGAAAATGGGCTACTAATGCCAAAATAATGCGCAAGGAATCTTTCTTAGATACAGGAGAGAAAGTCTCCATGTAATCGATTCCTTCTTTCCGAGTGAATCCCTTAGCAACGAGTCTTGCCTTGTATCTCTCAATGTTTCCCAATGAATCTTTCTTTGTCTTAAAGACCCATTTACATCCAATGGCTTTTACACCATTAGGCAACTCAACAAGATCCCAGACTCCGTTACTCATCATAGAATTCATCTCTTCCTTCATGGCATTGTACCATAATTCTGATTCTTTGCAACTCATGGCTTGTGAAAAGGACTTGGGATCATTTTCGGCTCCAATGTTGTTGTAGTCAAATTCTTGCAGATACACAACATAATCATCAGAAATTGCTGATTTCTTCGGTCTAATAGATCTTCTTAATGTTGTACCATCATATTCCTGAGAAGTATGTGGTTCAACTCGTTGTTCAAAAGTTCTTGGCAACTCTTGAACTACTTGATCTACTGGAATGTCATCAGCAGCTTGTGGAACTTCAATGATTGGTTGTTCAACACCAGTTTGTACTTGAGGGGTGCTGTAAACAATCCCCAATCTATCACTTGAGGTGGAAGGTTAAGATTCTGAATGATCATTTTCAGAAACTATGTTCCTGGTTTGATCTCTCCCACTGATCAAGTCATTTTCAAGAAACTTTGCATTTCTTGATTCCACAATCCTAGTGCTGTGAGATGGACAGTAAAATCTGTAACCTTTAGACCTTTCAGCATATCCAATGAAATACCCACTAATGGTCCTTGGGTCCAGCTTCCTCTCTTGTGGATTATAAATTCTCACTTCAGACGGGCATCCCTAAACGCGCATATGTTGCAAACTCAATTTCCAACCTTTCCATAATTCAAATGGCGTTTTAGGAACAGCCTTGGTTGGAACTCGGTTTAATATATACACTACCGTCTTAAGTGCTTCAGCCCACAAGGATTTAGGAAGATTGGAGCTACTAAGCATACTCCGCACCATGTCCAATAATGTTCGGTTTCTTCTTTCTGCAACACCATTCTGGTCTGGTGAACTAGGCATGGTGTATTGGGCAACAATCCCATGCTCTTGAAGAAACTTTGCAAATGGCCCAGTTGCTTGTCCATCCTCTATGTATCTACCATAATATTTTCCACCTCTATATGATCTCACGATCTTAATTTGCTTACCGCATTGTTTCTCTACTTCAGCCTTAAAGATTTTAAAGGCATCTAATGCTTCGTTCTTGTTATAAAGCATGTAGAGATACATATATCGTGAATAATCATCTATAAAAGAGATGAAGTATTTCTGACCATGTGAGTCCATGTCTGGACTACATATATCAGTGTGTATGATCTCTAATATGTCCGAACTCCTATTGGCACCTTTCTTGGACTTGTTGGTCTGCTTTCCCTTTATGCAGTCCACACAAGTCTCATTTATGCAGTCCACACAAGTCTCAAAATCAGTAAAATCCAAAGTATTAAGTACCCCTTCATTTACTAATCTTTTAATTCTTTCTATGGAGATATGACCTAATCTCTGGTGCCATAATTGAGACGAATCCTCATTAATAACACATCTTTTAGTGCCAGTGTAACCATGCATTGAATCATAAGTAGCATTGTTTTGTAAATTAATGCAGTAAAGACCATCAGACAAAGTACCATTCCCAACACAATCAGATTTATAAAATAAACTTGATGAACCTAAAAATGTAAAGGAATATCCAAAAGGTACAAGCCTTGAAACTGAAATCAAGTTTCTAGAAAAACTTGGAACATAAGGTCTCTTCTAACTTTAAAACAAAACCACTACTTAAAATTAAATAGCAAGTTCCTATAGCTTCCACATGCGAGCTTATCTTGTTTCCTGATAAGATGCTTTGCTCACTTCCCACTGGCTTCCTTAGGTTTTGGCAAACCCTGCAAGGAATTCGTAATGTGGATTGTTGATCCAGTATCAATCCACCATGTGTTAATATCTACATTAACCATATTAGATTCATAACAAACAAATGAGGTTGGATTACCTTTATCCGCAAGCCATTTCTGAAATTTGGTGCATTCCTTCTTCATGTGTCCCTTCTTTTTACAGAAGAAACACTTGGAATCTTTCTTGATATCAGTTTGGGGAGGCATTTTACCTTTCCCTTTCTGATTGGCTTGAGATTTGCCCTTTCCATGCGTTGCCAGCATTGCACTTTCACCCTGTTCCATCACCAATCTCCCTTCCTCTTGAACACACATGGTCATGAGTTCATTAATGGACCATTTATCCTTATGTGTGTTATATGAGATTTTGAAGGGTCCATATTGGTGTGGAAGGGTGTTCAGAATTTAGTGCACTAGGAAGGACTCCGACATTTCAACCTCGAGTTTCTTCAATTGAGCCACAATATCCCTTATTTGCATGATGTGCTCGCGCACACCTCTCACACTGGTGAGCCTTAGGGATGAGAACTTCACGATTAGGGTGCTTGCTAGTGCCTTGTCTGAAGTGACAAATTGTTCATCAATGGCTTTCAGCAAGTCTCGGACCTTTTCATGCTGATCGACAGAACCACGAATACCAACAGAAATTTTAGTTTTAGTGAACATCACGCTGAGACGATTGGATCGCTCCCATCGCTCATAAAGCGCGATGTCCGCTGCAGTGCTGGTATTAGTAGGTGATGGTGGTTCGTCTTTCCTAATGGCATAGTCTATGTCCATCCACCCTAAATGAAGAAGAACTCTCTCCTTCCAGATCTTATAGTTATCTCCCTTAAGTTCAGGGATATCAAAACGAATATCAGAGAAATTTGCAGGTTGTACAACTGCATAAAATTATAGATTACATGCTTACGTTAAAAGGAGGCCTAAATAGAATTTCATGCTTTACCAATGTAAATTATGCTTAAAAATTGAATCTAATGACATAAAAATATGCCTGTGGGCTAAAATTTTTAATTCAAGTAGATTCAATTATTCTTTATGATAGAATTTATCAAATATATTCTAGCTTAGATTAAACTTTTTGATAAAACTATCAAATTATTTACTAAATTCATGATTCCTGTGGGTAAGTCATGAATAACTTGATATTTTATCCTAATTAATAATACAAATATAATAAAAATTCCTATGGGATAAAATTTATTATATTAAGTATAATTAATTACAATCAATGTCTAATATTCTTTATGTGATCCTGAATCACAATATATAATTTTATTTAATTAAAGATGCTGTGGCTATTCTTTAATTAATTAAAATTATATGGATCACTAGACATTAAATCACATAAAACTAACTTAATATGAGAATAATAACGAACTACATAATTTTAACTAATACTAACATGTTATTATTGTGCATAAAATATTCTCATAATATAAGCATAAATATTGTATAATTAAGATTATTATGCATAACATTCAATTTCATGCCTTTAACTATATATATATACTCATCCAAAAATTGCATGTATTAATATAGAGCAGAAATAATTAATTCATGCAAAACTCAATATGAGCATAAATAAATTTGCACAACAATTATCCAAATTGCATATAATAAAATCAAATAAAAATTATAAGCACAAAGGACGTGGGCCCAAAAACCCAATTCACAGACCAAAAGTGGAAACTAAAGTGGAACAATATAGCACAACAATTGTTTGTCTCTGTTTTTTCGGATATATATATTTATTTTATTTTATTTTAAACTTTTGACTAAAACAGAGATAAACAAAATATCACTAAAACACCAAGGCAAAGAATAAAACATGCTCTTATACCAACTGTTAGCATAATGATGATTCTATAATGCGGAATAAACACTTAAAAAGAATCGAAAAGCTTTGATGCCAAGGAAATAGTACTTCCAGCCATTGGTGTTACTCACAGTATTGCTGCAGTCCAAGGTTGTTAAAATCGGGATCCTATGCAGGATCGGTGAAGGGGTTTCGTGGATCGGATCGTAGGATCGGATCGTGGATCGTAAGATCCTACTTTTTCTTCTATTTTGTTGTTTCTCTTAATAACTTATGCTAATCTACTAGCAATTTTTCAGATTTGCAAGCATTTTATCCTTTGGGGCTTTTGCTATTTGGTTTATATTAAATTAAATTTTATATTTCCCTTTTTCATAACTCATGGCACAAGACATGTTACTGTAGTTACTAAACCTCTATGATTTACTAATTACAATTGTCACTTATTTTTTATTTTTATTTTTTTATCCGTGCAACGCACGGGTTTGCGACTAGTTTTCTTAAAAGTGGCGAATGATTCTAGTTTGGTTAAACCTCTCCTTTATATAGTTTGGTTCACAAAGGAAGGATGAATAGAAGGGGAAGGAGGGATGACGGTCAAACCACAATTTGGTCCCCCTCATCACACTTTCCTCTTTGTACCAACCCTACCTCCCTAAATTTCCCTCTAATCCATCCAACTTTGGACAATTCTAATTGGAATTGGTTCTCCCTTGGAGATTGTTTCTCTTCCTCTTCTCCATCCACTTTTCTTTGTAATCAAAGGGATTTGTCTCTCTCCCTTCTCCATCCTTCATTTTCATCCTTCCCACCCAAACATAGTATAAGAGGTAAGGACATGGATGTAAAAAGATTTCCGTTGGTTAGCTATTTTATGCATGGGTAAAACTTTGGTATAGTTCCTTAGATGCAGTACATTGAGTTCTTCGATTAATTTCATACACATAGTTACATTAATCAATAATTTAGAACTCGGTGGTGGAGAGGATGGAAAAATGACTAGTAGGGTGGAAAAAACTCTATCTCTCAAAGGGGGGTTGCCTCACACTCATTAAGAGTACTCTTTCTAGCCTCCCCTCACATTATCTTTCGTTATTTCCCCTCCCTATAGATGTCGCTCGTCGCCTTGAGAAGTTACAAAGAGAGTTTCTTTGGGGCGGTTTAGGGGATGAGCATAAATTTCATTTGGTGAATTGGCATCAGGTTTGTTCTCCCATTCAATATGGAGGATTGGGCATACGTAAGTTGTCAGTTTTCAACAAAGCCCTTTTAAGGAAGTGGCTATGGAGATATGCTGTTGAAAGTGGTGTTTTATGGAGACAGGTTATGGATAGTAAATATGGCAACCAATGAGGGGGTTGGTGTTCAAATCAGGTACGCGAACCACATGGGATCAGTTTGTGGAAGTTTATAAGGGCTGGCTAGAATTCTTTTGTGAACCATACCTCCTTTGTTGTTGGTGATGGATCTCGGATCAAATTCTGGCATGATTCTTGGTGTGGGGAGCTTCCTTTACTGGTGCAATTCCCTGAGTTATTCCGCTTGGCTCGGGTACTTGAGGCTATAGTTGCAGATCATATATGCTATATAGGTTCTAATTGTCATTGGGATATCACAATCTGCAGGCCAGTTCATGATTGGGAGCTTTCATGGAGCTTCTCTACTCTTGTTCTATTCGACGAGGCAATCTAGATTCGTTATGCTGGAGGCCCTCTAGTCGAAAGATTTTTCAGGTTCGCTTTTATTACTCTATTTTGATTCATCCAAGCCGTAACTCTTTCCCATGGAGGAGTGTGTGGAAATTTAAAGTGCCAACTAGAGTAGCCTTCTTTTCTTGGACTGCGATATTGGGTAGGATTCTTACTATTGGCAATCTACGGAAGCAACAGGTTCTCATTATAGATTGGTGCTGCATGTGTAAATCTAATGGCGAATTTGTTAATCATTTTCTCCTGCACTGCCCTACTGCCTTGAAACTTTGGAATCTGATTTTTACTTTATTTGGGACTTATAGGTGATGCCTAGGGGAGTGGCTGATTTATTTGCTTGTTGGTCTGGTAAAGTGGGGAATTCTGAATCTGGAGCTATTTGGAAGGCTGTCCTGCATTGCCTTATGTGGTGCTCATGGCGCGAGAGAAACTCTCGAACTTTCTCTGAGGAGAGCAATCGGTTCCAGCTCTCAAACTCACCTTCTTTGCAAACCCTTTTCGAGTAGATGAAGGCCTCCAACTTAATCTCTGCCCATTCTGTAGCAGAAATGCTTGATAACTGTTCCTTTGAAGCTTTCACTTCTCATTTCTACTTTGTATATTCCCATTGTACTTGTTTTCTTTCTTTATCAATGAAATACTTATTTATAAAAAAAAAAAATAAAGTACAAATACAGTTATCTTTTCCAAGGAAAATTAAATACAATGCAGTTATTTGTTTAAATTTCATTAGGGAACTTAATGTACTACACCTAAAGAACTATACCTAAGTTGTCCCTTATGGATATTGTGATGGAAATGATAGATGGCACATGTGTCTGAAAAGTTACTTGGAAGTGTTTATTCAAAAAACGCTACTTGGAATAGTTTATTTTTTCTTTGATTTTGTTTGAGTCTGAAAATCTAGAGAGTAAATGTTGTTTCTCAAAACTGTTGCGTTTTGCATTCTGAATTGATAGGCTTGTTTTCCCTCTGACCTTACTTTTTTTTTTTAGCAGGGATCAAGTCGAGGAACTCTTTACTCATTTGGTGATTAATATGTGCACTTCAACGTCAGCATTCCAGCGTAGGTTTTCTCGTTCTTTGCCATTGTTGTGGTAGGGTTTTTCACCTTTCTACATATATTTTTATGGTTTAGTTCAATTAAGGGTGTGGATTTCATGGAAGAAAAAGTGTCATCATATTGGAATGTTTATGCAGCATCTCATTTGACTACAAGTTTTCTTTGTCATTTTCATAGTAGATTAAATTCTTTATTTGGAGAATTATTTGTGCAGGAATCTGACCCCAAAGCAACGTGAATTGATTGAAGAGTTTGCCAAAGAAGAGCAAGGGGAATATGATAAGAGTGCTGCTGGGGGAGCATCAGGGTAAACCGTTGACCAGAGAATGCTTCATTTGTTTGCTAATTCATCTAAAGTCATGCTTAGCAAGAAAGGATAAAAAGAACAGAGAGGAAAATCGTCAATAGTTGAAAGACCCAAGTGCTTTGGAAGTTTTGTAGGAGTGACTGGTCGTTTTGGTCTTTTTCTTTTTTTATTTTATTTTTGGTAAGGGTATGTAATATTTTTCCACACAAATCATAATGGTAGTATTATCATTTGAGGCATAGAACATTTGATCACTTGCATCCAGAGTAACCAAGTTGTTATTGTAAATATTGTTTATTATTCTTTACTAGTATTAGAATTGATGTATGCATGTCCAACATCAAGTCAGTCTATTTGTTGCTTCTGTATCCATCTTATGACTAATGTCACATACATGGATATTAAGATGTCACTTGGAATAAATCTTGAGAAGAATTGGTTTTGGCCATATTATGCAGTGAAGCTTTTAGAAAGGTAACCATTTTTCAATTGGTTTTCTCTGATGCCTACATATATGTCAGCTCTGAGAAGTGCTTGTTTTTGTAATCTCCCGAAACTGGTGATTGGATTAGATGTGTGCATCTTTGTGAATCCGCGAGCATTTACATGAATTTTGGCTAGAGTCCATTACGAGAAAAAGTAGACTAATAAGAAATTTGGAAGGAATTCGTGAGCATATATATTACAAGAATGCATTTTCATCTATATAGAGCATTTGTCTTTAATTGAGCCTTATAGTCAAAGGGAATAGCTAGAGATAAACCTCCCTCAAATCCTTGTAGTCATTTAAATAAAGCATTAGTCATTGATTGAGCCTTCTTCTTGTTATGTCACGTTGGTTACACTTTACTGGTGGTTTTCCTGCACTTAAGTTATTCCTCCCTCTTCCCTTCTACTAATGCTTCCACATTCTTCTTCTTCTTTATGAAGAGGAACACTTTGACTCATTTCTGGTGTATTACGATGCTAATTAAAGAGTATTATGAACATGATCAAGCCAATTGTTTCAAACTAAAATAACACTTCTTCCATCAAGTCTGTTGAATATGGAAAATGAGATAAATCATCATGGGCCAAATCATCTTGATCTTGCAGTTTTATACTTTTAATTTTGTTTAGCCATGGAAATAAGTTGTTGGGGTAACCAATTCAAAAGACTTGTTAGTTTACATATTATTATTCAATTAAAATTATTAGAATTTGGAGGTGGGCTTTTGACTGCCGAGTTGAACTAACTAACTATGAATTAAGTTTATTGAGCTAACCAATAAGAAAGACATGAATGATTGAACGAGTTTCGCATATAACTTGATGAGAGAGGAATTTAGGAGGGCAAAACGACCATGTTTAGTGTGAGATTTTAGATTTCCTTGCCTTTGCCATGCACTTCATGGTTGGTCTCTTAGCCCCACTACACACTTGAACATGGTTGTTGAGCTTTCCTTGGGGAAGGTGATTTTCTCTCTTTGTCTTCGCATTCCTCACATATCATATTACCATTAGCAATTAAAACAAAAATGAGAAAACACAATCTTGGTCCATTAGAATTACACAACAAATTAATACAAACATTACACAACTGAGAGATTTATTAAAAAATTAAGCTTCAGATTTAGAATACAACAAAAAGAGACACACATACATGTAAATGTAATCATCAAAATGCAAGGCTATGCGAGCTTGAAACCGGGCAACTTACGACAATGGACCACAACGAAACAGTAGCAAGTGTCAATGCACGCTTCAATGAAGTTAAACCATTCGCTACGCCAGTAAGGATTTATGTAGAGCACTGCAACAATTCCCAACAACATTATTATGTAAGCCACCACAAAGCTTATGTAGAAGACACCCATGTCCATGAAACTACCACTTTCTTCCCCCTCATGATCCACTTGCATTGTAGATGGTGGTCCAATTTCAGTGCAGCCATTATGCAATGGAAGTCCACAAAGGAGAGGGTTCCCCCTCATAACTGCTTTCATCAAAAGTCCCAAACTGATTCTTTCTGTCTGGTGTTGAACCTGATAAATTGTTGTGTGACACGTTGAAGACTGCCAGAAAGTTCAATTCAGTTAGCTGAGGGGGAATTTTACCATTCAAATTGTTGGAGGAAAGATCCAGACTTTCTATCTGCTTTAGATTTGAGAATGTTATAGGGATTGGTCCAAACAGATTGTTGTGTGACAAGTTCAAAGCATGAATGTTGCTTATCCTTCCAAGTCCGGGCGGGATTTCACCTGCTAATCTGTTGCACGAGAGGTCAATTCCAAACATGTAGTTGAGGATGTCACCCTTGTAGGGATGATTACTACTCTTTGTTGTGAACTCCACTTCTTCTTCCTCATCCATACTTAAATCGAAATCAACTATATATTCTCCTCGATCTCGCATGATTGTTGACTTTGTCTTCAAGTATTCCCATCGACTCTTGTCTAATGGAAGCTCTATTCTGAAACCTCTAAAATAATGTTTTGGGTTGGATGCCGCAAAAGCAATGTTACTCAAGCAATATGGTATTGGGCCTGAAAATTTATTGTAGGAAAGATCCAAGATGTTTAAGTTGTGCAAAAGGCATAATTGAATTGGAAACCTACCTCCTAAATGATTTGATTTCAAGATGAGAATGCTCAATGATGACAGGCTACCAATCCAATCAGGAATGTTTCCGGTTAGGTGGTTATCTTGAAGATCTAGTGTAACTAGACCAGAGGTTTTTTGGAACACACTTGGAATTGGACCGCTCAACCAATTTTTATTCAAATGAACGAAGCTGATGCGTGATGAATTGAAGCAAGATGGAAAGGCCGGGCCAGACAGATTGTTCTCAGAAAGGTCAAGAAATTCAAGATTGACGAGTTTACATAACTCTATTGGAATAGGACCTTCAAGCTGATTTTTGGCCATAACAATTGTGCCTAAATATGACATGTTCCCTATCCATGTTGGAAGCATGCCTGACAAATGGTTATTACTAATATCAATTAAACTAACAAGACCTATTATTAGTGAGATGCTATTTGGGATCTTTCCTGAGAAGTTATTGTTGTCCAAAAATAAAGTTTCTAGATTAGTTAGATTAAAAATGGTGGGAAATATTTGGCCATTGAAATTATTATGTGACAATTTGAGAGAACGTAAGGAGTAGCAACCCATTGTTAAATGTACTGGTATTGTTCCTGATAAATGATTCTGAGACAAGTCTAGAAACTCTAAGGAAACCAAATTCCCAAAAGAAGAAGGGATACTACCTTGAAATTCATTTTCAGACATGTTTAAATATTTTAAATTTGGAAAAACTAAACCAAAGTTTGTGGGAATTGGACCTCGTAAGTTGTTATCCGACATATCTATGTGGGTAACGTTGGGACGAATATCATATGGCACCATAAATGGCCCTGTCAAAGAGTTATTTTTTAAAATAAGAATCTCCAATCTTGTATTGTTCTCCAACAACCAAGTGGGAAACTTCCCAACCAAATTGTTGTGAGAGAGATCAATTGCTCGCAAATCATATTGGTACTGAAGAAATCTAGGAGGTGCACTATTGAATGAACAGTTCGACATCTGGAGCACCATTAATTGGAAGGATGGAATCCAAGTATTAGAGTGAGGTTCAAAATCTACTTTATTGTTATCACTTAATAGGACCTGAAGATTTGAGAGGTTAGAAAAAGAGGACAATGTGATTGGGTTCAAGAAAGCGTTATTTGACAAAGAAAGGTACTCAAGTGACGTCGAACTTGAAAGTTGGGAGAAGTTAATTTTCCCATTGAAGTGATTGTCAGAGAGATCCAATAGGTGAAGTAATGTCAAATTTTCCATACATGAAGGTAGTATCCCTTCAAAATTATTCTCACTGAGGTCTATCTCTTTGAGTTTCTTAAGTTCACACCAGCCTGTAAAATAAGATAATTAGTGATTAGATTATACAATATAGTGTTCTAAAGTAATGTCATAGTGAAAGCAACCTACCTTGGGCAGGTAAGGTCCCATTGAGTCCACAACGTCGCATTGTCAATACATTAAGAGAAGTCATAACTCCAACTTTATGAAGGAAGCTTTTATCAATGGATGAATCATCCAAATACAGCTGCTCTAGGTTGTTTAGTGCACCTAAATCTAAAACAATAATAAAGTTTCAGAGGTATGGAAACTCTCGAAATGTGATTAATATGGTAGAGTATGAAGTAGTCATTGCAAAAGATTACCAAGATATCACATTGCGCGTATATGGACTGATCTTTCTAAGGAGAGTTAAGCAAAATGTGCATTTTTAGTAAGTGATGAACACATCTAATAGGTCTGAAATCTATGATCTCACGTCCACCTGACACTTTTGCTTAAAAGGGAGGATATGTCAATTGAGCTAAAGCTCATTGGTGATATATTAAGAAATAAGTGAGAAATATGAATTCAATGCTTATTTTTACTAGGAAATAAATGTTATTTTTTACTCATATATGCCATTATATGAATATAAAAAAAGAAATTCAATGGAACTAATATGCCATTCTATTCATTATATGAATATATGCAATTTTTTACTTATGTATGCCAATGCTTAAAATGAAACTAAGTTTAGTGTAATTTTTTTTGCAAGAAATTCAATGAACAATATTTATAAAAGTTTATTATAGCTTGCTTTTCTAGGATTATGATGCAAATGATTATCTTTCTTTTTCTTTGTTCCAAACCAAAGTGATGAAAAAGAAAATTACAAAACAACACCACCTAGAAAGATCATTGCCAGTTCATAACTGAGCATCCGTCTATGATGCCTTGAAATGTCAATGGTATAACAAACCTTTAGTAGTAAACGATCCTTCCAAACTGTTATTACGGATATCTAATATCTTCAACGATGGGAAGGCAGCCAATGATGCAAGAATTGGTGCACTAAATTTGTTCCAACTCAAGTCTAGGACTTGCAGTTTACTTGATCTATTTGAATCTATAGGGCAAAATAAAATAAGTCAAAATCGATGTAATAATTTTATTTGACATAGCTTATAAAAGAATGATTTCATTTGAATCCATCAACATATAATTTTACAACCTATCATACCTTCTGTTGTCACCACGAAGTCATTGATCTCATTCCAACTCAAGTTGAGCTCCTCCAAGTTGCTTAATACTTTGAATTCTACATCAAAATTAAAATCAAATAAAAAAAACTCATAGAATTCATTAGTTGATTTTGTCTAGATTATTTTAGTGTTGCATTTGGATTTGAGGATCTAAAAATAGATTTGAATTTTTATTTTATATAACATGTTTGATAATAATTTAACAACACAAGATGACTTCAAATTTTGAAAAATTTTGCTATAGTAAAAAGAATTTGTAATTAATTTGAAATTAAATTTTATGCCTAATTATTTCAAATCCACAATTTGATAGCTCTTAAATTTATTCATGATTTTATTAATATTTTTTAATACTTTAATTCAGCCGTCAAATTAAAAACTAAAATTGCTAGTTTTAGATTGTTAGCTCAGTTCCTGTGTCAAAAAAAAAAAGTTGTAAGGGTTATATTTTAGTTAAACTCGGTTTGAAATAGGTCGAGTCAAGATGTAGATCAAAGAAATCAAGCTTCCAAAGACTCGCTTGAGTGAAAGCATTCTTACTTGAGTGATGTTAGATAGAATGTTTGCTTGACCCTTAATCAAGCAAAACTTAAAGATGTATGTAGTTTGTGAGACCCTAGCCAAACACTCGCTCAAGGGAAAGTGTGTGAATAGTTCCCCCTGACTTTTTTGTGCCACAGGTTTAATCTAGTTTTGCCTATATAAACCAATCCTTGCTACAGTGGATGGTGAGAGGCTATAATACAAGAATAAATCTGAGAACCCAACCTCTTTGAGCCTAGAGATCAATTTCAAACCCTCTCTTTGGTGTATTTTTCTTTGTGAGACTATATCAGAATTTTAGCAACACAAGATGAATTTAATGATTTTTATTAATGAAAAAACAAAATTTACTTTTCATTCATCATTCAAAATAAAATTTGAAACTGATATTGGTCTTTTCAAATTCTTTTATTTAAAATAACTAGGGAAAAAGTGAGATTTCAATTGCATAAATTTCAATATTGTTAGCAGGAAGGAAAACCAAAAATTTCAAGCTCAAGCGTGAAGCATTTACTTTCTTTGCAAATTAATGAGAATTTTACCCGTGAGGCTTACCTTGGATGTGGATTGATCCATTCAATTTGTTTCTACTCAAATCTAGTTTTTTGAGTGAAGCAATTCCACTTAAAAATGACAGAATGCAATGATTACAACTCAAGTCAAGCTCCTCCAGCATGCTCAAACCTGTAATTTAGATGCTTCAATTAGTTTACATGTCCACAACTATATATATATATTCTCGCAAAAGCAGTATAGAGTGAAACCTTACATACAACTAATTTCCCGTGTGATTTTTTTCTTTTTTCAAAAGAAGTAAAGACAAATAGAATTTTGACAAGTACTATTCTTAAGATATAAACTAACCTTCATTTGGGATCCATCGAGGAATCCAATTATAAGTCAAATTAACCAAGGTACTGGAGCTCTTTAAATCCACTGATTGATCAAACATAAATTTATGGACATAGTTTTTCTCCAACTTGGTTTGGAAGAATCCTCTTTCATGTGACTAAAAGTACACGTGGATAGTCTATTTACTTGCCACGTAGTGGGTTGAAGAGGATTCCTCCAAACCGGGTTGGAGGAAAACTATTTCCTAAATTTATTCATGACTTCATTAATCGGAAAAAAAAAAAAAAAAAAAAAAATAAAAAAAAAAAAAAAAAAAATTCTACTTTTCATTCTTTATTTGAATCCTTAAACCAAAACCTAAAATCATAATCATTTTCTTCAACTACTTTAATTTAAAAGAGCTAAGGGATTAAAAAAAAAGGGTGAGATTTTTTTAATTTTAACCGTGAGACTTGCCTCGGATGTGGCATGATCCATTCAAATTGTTGCCTCTCAAATTTAGTTTCTTGAGCGAAGCAACTCCACTCAAGGATAAGAAAATGTTGTTATTGAAATTATTCCAATCCAAGTCAAGCACCTCCAGCTTGCTCAATGTAGAGAATCTTTCAAAACCTGCAATTTAGATGCTTCAGTTTGCATGTCCACAACCATATATATAGAATTTCCCGCAAAAGCTATAGTATAGACTATAGAGTGAAACCTTACATACAACTAAATTAATTTCCTGTTTGAAATTGTTTTTTTTTTTTTTTTTAAATAAAAGTTAAATTGAATTTCGACAAATAGTACTACATACTATTCTTAAGATATAAACTAACCTTCATTTGGGAGCCATCTAGGAATATCATTTCCATCCAAATAGAGACATTGGAGCTCTTCAAAGGGAAGAAACAAAGAGGCATTCAGGTACCAATCTGATTGTTTCCAAAAAGAGATCGTATAATTAAGATCAAGTTGGATTACACGCCCAGTAGTGATGTTGCACTTGACTCTTTCCCAATCACAGCAATCACTCTCTTTGTCGGCGGAATCCCAAGATGTAAAATAACTATAAATTTCATGATCTGTATAGTTGATCACGGAAGCTTTGAGTTGCAAGAGAGCTATCCTCTCTTGCTCCCAGCAACCTGAAAGGATTCCCTTTCTCTCTCTCTCTAAAACACTCAGATTCTCTCCTAAATCACACAATCAAAGAACTATTTGAATAATTCAATCCGATAGGATTGATCCCCTTGCATTCATGAACAAAACCTACTAATTATTATTGAATTCTATCAACTAATGAATCTAATCTCCTAGAGAGAATTTCTAAGAGAAACAATGAAGGTATTTTGATAATGAGCAACAATGGAGGCATGGCAGAGATAACCCACACAGTTTGCATGAGTTTTCTCATGCAAGCCTCTCATTGGTTGGTCTAGATCAAGCCTCCCATTGGCTGGTCTAGATCAAGGCTCCTATTGGCTGTTGCTAGTAACAGCCAAGGTACAACCCTGAGATGCTCTAACAAATAAGTACAAGGGGTTAAAGCCTAGAAATGTACTAGACCCCCAATGCACCCAAATAACCACCTAGGTACAAGCTTGTATAGCTTGGACCTACTAATCATGAATATAAGCTCACAAATGTCTTAATCAATTGTTTAACTACTCCAATCCGTGCCTTAGTGGCTTGGGTATGCAGACCCACGGATGTGGGATGGCTGGGGTCTTAACATTGCCCCCCCCATCTAAAACACCTTGCCCACAAGGTGTGGGTAGTCTTCTTGGAGCTTGAACAAGAGCTCCCATGTAGCATCATCTGGATCTCCTTCTTCCCATTGGACAAGCACTTCTGTCACTGCAGGTAGTCTTCTCTTCTTGATGGTCCGTGTCTCAAGGATTTTTGCTGGTTGAGGAGCTAAATGACCCAATGCATCCGTGGGTGGTAGCCTTGAGATAGGTGTGATAGTCTTCCCCAACTTAGCCTTGAGGCAAGACACATGGAAAACTGGATGTATGCAAGCCTCCTCGGGTAGCTCAAGCTTGTAAGCCACCATGCCCACTCTTTGGATGACCTTGTATGGCCCATAGAACTTAGGACTAAGCTTCCCAAGTTTCTTGCGCATGCTCTTCTGCCTGAAGGGTTGGAGCCTTAGGAACACCCAATCCCCAACCTCAAACTCCCTCTCGGATCTGTGCTTGTCAGCTTGTTGCTTCATTCGAGCTTGGGCAGCCACCAAATTGTGCTCCAAAAGCCCCACAACTTGCTGCCTATGCTCAAGCAAATCCTCCACTGCAGCCACCCTAGTAAGCCCAGGCACAAACTCAATCAACCTAGGAGGTAAGTAACCATACAATGCCTCAAAAGGTGATAGTTTGGTAGAAGTGTGGTAATTGGTATTGAACCAATATTCTGCCAAGGGTAACCATTCCACCCATAAGCTTGGCTTGTCAGCTGCAAATGCCCTCAAGTAATGCTCAAGACTCTTATTCACTACCTCAGTTTGCCCATCAGATTGAGGGTGATAAGAGGAACTCATAGCCAAATCAACTCCTTGCCTTCTAAACAATTCTTCCCAAAACAATGATGTGAAGACCGTATCCCTATCACTCACAATGGAAGATGGCAGCCCATGTAGCTTGAACACATGTTGTAAGAATAAGGCAGCCACCTTAGAAGCCGTATATGGATGAGAGAGGGAAATGAAATGCACATACTTTGTAAATCTGTCCACAATGACCAAAATCACATTTTGCTTTCTAGAAGTGGGCAGCCCTTCCACAAAGTCCATACTAATGGAGTGCCACGGCCTAGGAGGTATGGAAAGAGGTTGGAGAAGCCCTGCCGGCTTGCTAGTCTCATGCTTGAGTCTTTGGCAAGTGTCACAACCTCTAATGTAGGCCTTGATGTCTTTCTTCATACCATGCCAAAACCAATCTTTCTTGGCTCTATGCAAAGACTTCAAATAACCCGAATGTCCTCCTAGTGGGCTATCATGTATCAAGGCCAACACCTTGATCTTCATACCACTTTCCTTCCCAATACAAAATCTATCTTTGTAAAGCAATAACCCTTGGTTCAAGGTATAGTGGCCTTCACCTTCCCCACTTGCTTGCAATCTGCTCACAAGACTTTTCAACTCCTCATCTTCCTCATAGCTAGCCCTCAAATCATCTAACCAAGTAGGAGATGGAAAAGAAATAGCACAAAGGTGGCCTTGGGCTTGGGCTTGTAAGTATGCAGTTTCCTTCTCAACTTCAGTTTTCAAGTCAGTATCTTCCTTCCTTGAGAGTGCATCAGCTACCTTGTTCTCCTTCCCTTGCTTGTACTCAACCACAAAGTGATATCCCAACAACTTGGATATCCACTTTTGCTGCATAGGAGTGCCAACCCTTTGTTCCAATATGTGCTTCAAACTTTGTTGGTCAGTTTTGATAGTGAAGATGGTAGCAAATAAGTAAGGTCTCCACTTCTTAACTGACAATACCAATGCAAGCAACTCCTTCTCATAAGTAGAGAGGAATAGGTTCTTCCCCTTCAAAGCATGGCTATAATAGGCCAATGGCCTTCCATCTTGCATCAAAACAGCCCCCATTCCAAAACCACTTGCATCACACTCAATCACAAATGTTTTGGAGAAATCTGGTAGGGCTAACACCGGTGGTTGGCTTACGGCTGCCTTGAGCTCCTCAAAAGCCTTTTCAGCCTTTTCACTCCATAAGAAAGCATCCTTCTTAAGTAAGGAAGTAAGAGGAGAAGCAATCTGCCCATACCCCTTAATGAACTTCCTATAATAACCAGTTAACCCTAGGAATCCTCTCAAAGCTTTTAAGGACTTGGGTATAGGCCAATCCACCATGGCTGCAATCTTCTTAGGATCAGTTTTCACTCCTTCCCCAGAAATGATGTGCCCTAAGTAATCAACCTCATTAGTACCAAACACACATTTACTCATCTTGGCATAGAGATGGTGATGTGCCAAGATCTGCAAAACTGTCTTGAGGTGGCCAATATGTTCTTCTAGTCCTTTGCTGTAAACCAGAATGTCATCAAAGAATACTAAGACAAACTTTCTCAAAAGTGGTCTGAATATCTCATTCATGAGGGCCTGAAAGGTAGAAGGAGCATTGGTTAAGCCAAAGGGCATGACCAAGTACTCATAATGACCCTCATGGGTTTTGAAGGCAGTCTTCTCTATGTCCTCTTCCCTCATTCGGATCTGGTGATAACCTGACCTCAAATCCAGCTTGGAAAACACAACTGCACCATGCAACTCATCCAGTAGCTCATCCACCACAGGAATGGGGAACTTATCCTTCACCGTTTCCTTATTCAATCCCCTATAATCCACACACATTCTCCAACTCCCATCAGCCTTCCTCACCAATAACACAGGAGAGGCAAATGGGGATTGGCTTGGTCTCACACAACCCGAGTCCAACAAGTCTTGTACAATCTTTTCTATCTCGGTTTTTTGGTAGTGGGGATATCTATAAGGTCTTTGGCAATGAGGAGGCACCCCTTGCTTGAGTAGTATTTGGTGCTCATGGTTCCTCTTGGGAGGCAAGCCCTCGGGTTCCTCAAATACTTGAGGAAATTCTTCAACTAACTCTCGGATTGGAGCACCAATCTCTTCTTGCATGCTAGCCAACTCACAAGGCATGATTTGAAGGAGTAGTCCCTTCATGGTAGCCTTCCCCTTGAAGTCCTTGCTACCTTGTATCAAGTTGGGTTTTTCCTTCAACCCTTGCAGCCACACTTGTTTCCCTTCATGCAAGAACCCCATAACAAGGTTCTTGAAGTCCCAACTAATCACCCCAAGTGTGCTCAACCATTGGGTACCCAGGACTATGCCACAACCTCCCAACTCTAGCAAGTTGAAAGTCAATTTCAAGTGCAAGCCTTGCATCTTGAACTTCACTTCTTTGCATTCACCCAAGGTTCTTATCACTTGGCCATTTGCTACCCTCACTCCAAAGTTGCTTTCGCCATCAATTGGTAGCTTCAATGTCTTGGCCAAAGTCCCATCCATGAAGTTATGGGTGCTTCCAGTATCAAGAAGAACAACCGTCTTCTGGCCATTCAAAATGGCAACGACCCTCATGGTGGAAGGAGAGGTGCTGCCCAACAATGCACACAAAGTAATCTCAGCCTTCTCATCTTCAAATTCAGCCTCAACTTCTTCCTCTTCAACCTCTACTAACTCGGCCTCTTCATCATCATCCACCTCTTCCATAAGATATAGCTTCCTATTCTTGCACCTATGGTCTGAACTCCATCTCTCATCACAATTGTAGCACAAACCCTTTTTCCTCCTCTCTGACATTTGCATAGGTGTTAACCTTTGCACTTGCATAGATGGTCTTGCACTAAACTGCTTGGAATCCCCACTTTTGTTCTCAACCCGAGCTGCCCCTTGTTGAGCTTGTGACTGGACCCATGAGCCTCGGTTTGGCTCATAGGTTGGTCTTGCACTTCTCTTCACAGTTGCCAAGTACTCCTCTTGTATCTTGGCCAAGGCATAGGCCTCCCCTAAGTTCCTTGGCCCTTGCATTTTTACAGCCAACCTAATTTCATCTTTCATGCCACTCATGAAGCAACTCAATTTATGCATGTCAGATAAATCCCTCACCCTATTGCTAGTTGACTCAAATTGACTCTTATATGCAGCAATATTATGAGTTTGTTTCAATTTAGTCAACAATTCCATAGGATCATCATAGCTAGCAGGCCCAAACCTAAGTTGTATAGCTCTAACAAAATCATTCCATCCATGCAATTCATGCTCACAATCTTGGAACCACACTAGGGCTTCCTCATCTAAGTGATAAGAAGCATGCATTACCTTTTCGGGTTCAAGGACTTGGTAGTAGTGGAAGTATTGCAATGCCCTATACACCCAAACTGTTGGATCACCACCTTTGAACCTTGGAAAGTCCAGCTTCATTGTCCTCGTGTCCCTTGCTCTTCCTTGGTTCCATGGAGGTCCATCTTGCTCTTGCCAATAAGGATCTCTATGGTGAGCTCCTTGGTACTGCCTTGGCCTTTCCCGAGCTGGTCTCCCTCTTCTTGGATCAAACCAAGCTTCATCTTGGTCATACAAACCCCATTGGTCCTCTCTCGGGTCACCAAAGTGCATCCCATGCCTTGGAGGGGCTGCATAGGGCTCAAACTGTGCTTGCTGCCCCTGCTGCCCTTGCTGCCTTCCTTGCCTCCTTCCTAGCCAAGGTTCCTCATAAGGAGCATCAAAATGCCCTTGAAATGGAGGCATGAACCTAGCATTGTTCCCCACATTCCTTCTCTCCTCAATCGGGTCACCAAATTCACCCAAAATGGGTTCATTCTGACCATTTTCAAAAAACTCACCTGTTTGCATACCAACTCGTGGCTGATTAGCTCTAACTCTAAAGTCTTGATTCAATGGTCTCCTAGGCATAGCATTCCTCTCCTCAGCCCCTAATGGAACTCCATGAGCTTCTCTAGGACCTATTGGAATTTGCTCTCCCAAATTAGCTTGAACCCGATTTGGACTTTGCTCCTCCTGCCTCGGTTGCACTGCTGGTTGCTCCACCACCGGTAATCTTTTCATCACCTCCTGCATCATAGCTCGAATTTCAGCAACTCCAGCCTCTAATCCATCAACCTTCAAGTGCAATCCCTCAATGGAACCTGTGTGATCATCCACTTGTTGCTGGAACTTTTGCATATTCTTCTCGAGAACAGCAATTTGACTGGCTCTTGTTTCAACCATGGCTCGTATATAGCTCTGATACCAAATGAAAGGATTCCCTTTCTCTCTCTCTCTAAAACACTCAGATTCTCTC
>BKZX01028044.1:0-12454 GCA_014362285.1 Fagus crenata
TTTGAAAAAGAAGAAACTCTAATTCTTTTCTTTATTTCAATATATCTAAAATAATTAAGATAATAATCTGTAATGAAGGACAAATAAATATTTCATAATAAAATTGGGATGTTTTAGCAAAATATAATCAGTTAAGAAAAGAGTTACTTACCTCTACCAAGCAAGAGATCTCGTAGTACTCCCTATCTCTTCTTTTCACAATTATAAATCCGGTCCTAAATCAATTGTACAATGTTCAAAATCCATTAATTTACATAAATAATGCTATTTACTCTCAATGTACAAAATTAAAGCCTAATATTATTCTTTCTCACTATTACTATTTTATTTTTATTTTATCTCTTTTCTTTTTACTACATGTACAGCTTTTTCTTTTTCTTTTTTTTTTCAGCTTTCCTTTACTGCATGTACAGAGGCCTAATGGCTTGTACTGCTTTTCCTTTTACTGCACGTACAGAGGCCTAATGGCTTGTACTGCTTTTCCTTTTACTGCACATACAGAGGCCTAATGGCTTGTACTGCTTTTCCTTTTACTGCACATACAGAGGCCTAATATTTCTAGGACTTGTACACTGCACAACCCCTCATCACAACTCCTCATCACATTAATATACTATCAAGTAGCCTATGTTTTCGTATCTCCTTTGTTGATCACGTAAAACATCAAATAGGCATTCTTTTATTTCTTCTTTCACTACCAAATCTAACCATATGTGCAAAGCCTAAGTTACTTTATAATATCCTATTTATGCAAAGCCTTATCTCCCTCACGTGAATTTCAACTATTCAAGACTAAATCAATTCATAGCCTAGACCAACCTATTTTTCTTCTTTTCCTTGAATGATCACACCTAAAGCCTATATATTGTATATTTAAAAAAAAACTCCTCATCTTCTTTCAACAATTACCATACCTGTAGCCGAATCTTCAAAAGAAACTTCATCACATCAATAAGCTAATAATCTAATAGTCTAATAGATGTGGTACCCACGCCTAAGTTTAGAAAAACCAAACGTAGATATGAACGTAGTTATATAGAAATTCTGCAATCAGAGAAAAAAAAGTCTTTTAAGTTTCTTACCTCAAGAATCCTTTGATCTGTCTCTTCTTGAAACCCGTTGAATTCTTGTTATCAAAAAGTTTCTGTAGGTATTACAATAGGGTTTAGAACTTTATTTATACCCCAATACAACCCATTTATTTTTATTTCTAAAAACTCCTGAAATAATTGATTTATTTGTATTTTTACCCTACACTTAAAATTTACTAAATTACCCACTTAAACAAAAAATTATTTCCTTTCCTAATGTGGGTTACGGGTATTACAACAGTATTTGCTATTGTGATTAGGCCTGGATTTTGGCTACTTAGAGCAGCAATGGCAATTGCATTGGTTTTTCCTACATTGAATGCAAAGTGAATGAGACCAATTGGATTGACAAACACATCTCCCTTGTTTAGAACTTTAGTGAAGAGACGGTTATCTGGGTTGGAGGTTATAAAGCCAACATAGAGAGTAAGCTCTAAGACTACAATGACTTTAGTGGCACGAGGGTGAGTGTGGGGAGGAGTTTGTCCATTTGATGCATAGTCAACATGAGCAACAGATATACCAAGAGTATTGAGGCCTGGTATTCGGTCCACAGCCACAGGAGTGAAGTTTGCCCCAAATATATTTTCTGTGTTTCCGGCAATATTCAATCCCCCAAAGTAGAAATCATCAGCTTTGGCAAGCTTTGGATCCTCACATAACTTTCCATTAACAAATACTGCATACAAAAATTTTCGTTATACACACTTCAAAAAGAATACTTAAGACTTCAATGTAAATCATAATTATAGTAAATTCTTAAGATGACAAAAATAATAAAAAGAAAAGTGCTTACCAGCTGAGTCGGAGGAGTTCTTAAGTGCAACACAGAAGTCCTGCAGGGGGGAGGGGTCAGAGGCAAAAGCAAAAGAGAATGCCAAAACGAAGAGGGCAACAGTTACAAAGTAAGCTCTAGTCATATTTTTTGCTTCCTTACGTGTTTGACTGTTAGTATTACCAATTATTTTTCTTTGATGGGCAAATTATTATTTATTGAACACATGAGATCAGTTCAATCAGATAAGATAACAAGGTGTCACATCTAGAATTGAAACTTGGGCCAACTGTCCATTTTAAGTTGTCAAAAATGCATTGTCAATTTAAGTTAGCGAATCACTTACGCATTAATATTTTAATTGAAACTAATTTTTTAGGAGAGAGAGTTTGGGAGTCCATGAAGAAACCTCTGATTTCAAACCAAAAACTTAAAACAGGGAGGAAAAATGGGATTTTCCTTTGCCCTTCCCATCGTTTACTTTTCCATTTTATCTTCTTCTTTTCTACCAACCACCCCTGAACTGGTCTTTCTTTCTCTCTCTCTGACTGATTTTTTTTTTTTTTCATTTAGATTATCTAAAAATTATTTAAATGCAGAGATTGCACGGCTCAGATACCTTTCCTTTCTTTCTATACAATTCTACAGCGATTTCGCTACTTCCTTTTTCATTTATATTTTGTTTGACTTCTTTTCTATTTAGATCCGGAGAAAATTCAGTTTGACATATTTTATTTACCAAATATTTGCATCTGAACAGCTGGTGTTGGAAATCGGTGGATCTGGGTTCTGATTGAGTCACATGGGACTTCTCTCTCACTACTATTTTCATCTCCTCTAAGTATAATCTATAAATAGTAAAATATGTATTGCATAAATAATCAATACTTAAGACTTTCAAAGCTGTGCATTAAATCTTTTTCCTTTTCTTGAAAAATGAATCTAACTTTTATGAAATCAAATATATAGAGAGAGATTTAAATTCAATTAAAAAACTAAAACCTTATGCGAGGAAATTTCATGAAATCAAAAAAAGTAAAAAAGCCTATGAGTCATATTCTTTAATTGTAGGACAAAGTTTACCTCCAAATTAGATTTTTCTACAATTATCCCACTATGTGGCGATTAATAATACTATTTACAGGTATTTATTTAATAAGGGGTGGTGTTATTTCCACACCAAATGGTGCGGAAATAACAATAATGAGTATGGAAATATCATTTTCCTTTAACAAGTCATATGATTTATTAAATGTATTATGTAATTTAAAGGTGCAAATGGATAGTTTTATAAGTCGTTACATAATAAATTTGTGAAATATTAATTTGAAAGGATATTCTATCCTTTTTTTTTTTTTTTTATATTTAAAATTAATTGAGTCGGCCTTCAAGAATTGTAAAATGAATAGTATACCTCTATTTCAAAGGCCAAACTTGCTAAAAAATGCATTTATTTATTTATTTTATTTTTATTTTTTTATGTTTTTGGGCCAAACATGATTCTTCTAAAGTTTATTTGAAATATGATTTTTCTCATGAAAATCGTCTTCAAAAAAGATGACTTATGATTCAAAATGGTCTTTATCCAAATTTTTCTTAAATTTAAAAAAATACGTAAAATATTTGTTGAATGTGACGTGCACGAAAGCAAGTGAAGCCACGTAACTTTCTTAAAAAGGATAGTTCCTTCATTCGATTAAAAGATGACTTCAAAAACTGCTGCTTTCCATTGTTTATCTGACTTTTTTCTTTATTTGTCTACTGGGAATGGCGAAATGATAAATGGTAATGAGCTGGATTTTTAACAAGATAATTTAATCGAGAGAAGGAATTTGGGTTAGTTTTCTGTTTGTATTATTCATTGATCCTCACTGTTTAAATACAATAATTGTTTACAAGCTCGTTAACTACTACAAATCCAAATTCCACGCAATAACTAAGCTGTCCTATACCTATATGGATATTGGATAGCAACTTCTAATTACTACCTAGCTACACCTATTAGCAAGTTGGGCTTGAATGGCTCCCATGTGGTTCACGTTGTTGCTAGCCTTAGCCTTTGAATGCTGGTTCTTTACAAAATGCTGCTCAAAATATTAGTTGCTGAAGTTGGGAGTAACTATCAAAGTTGTGAATACCGTTTCCGGCCGGAAAATCTCGTACCGATGTGCAAATTGGAACAAGAAACCCCCTTATTCTATCTCGAAAAAAATTTCAGCCCATTTCGACGAGTTTCGGTCATTCCGACCAATTTCGGCCGATATATTAATTTTGGCCGATATGAATAAATAATTGAAAAAAAAAAAAAAAAAAAAAAATCAGTCACCACCATGTAGTAATGTACAAGTGAGCTTTCTCTGCTCTCCTTCTTCTTCTTCTTCTTCTTCTTCTTCCTTTTCTTCTTCTCGGTTTTGATAAGGACACTTTTTTTTTATTCAACAATCATGTGAAAAATAATTTTTTATTCAACAAAAAGGACATTTTTTTTTTTTGATAAGAAGGACGCTTGAATAATAAGAAGAGACATTTGCTTTATGAGGATAGTAGAGTAGACTTTACAACTGACATTAGCTTGACCATATTTATATGCCAAAGACTACTTTTTGACATATATTCTTTCTTTTCTTTTATTTTTTTTATTTTTTTTATTTAAGTGATATTTCTTTATGTTTTATTTTTATATTTCTATTATTTATTATTTAAATACAAGTGCATAATATTATTATTAGTATTAAGATTGATATCAACTTATAATTTAAAAGATTTTTAACAAATTATAGATTTTGATAAATAAATATATAATTAAGTAAATATATATACAATGATAAATTCAAAACGAAACGTTTATCGAAATATACTTACCAAATCAAAATGAGTACCAAAATAATATCCACAACAGCACTTGTTCTTTTTTTCTTTTCTTTTTTTTGGTATTTTTCGCCGAAGCTCTCTGTCGGACTCTCTCTGTCTTTTCTTTTCTTTACTTTTTTCCTTTTCTTTTCTCTGTACCTTCGGTACTATTTTTTCTTCTTCTTTTTGAATCGTCTAATCACTTCTTCTTCTTTCTTTATTTTTTCGGTTTCTTCACCCATCACTCTACTTTTTATCTTCCCAAGTTCTGCCTTTTGTCTTCCCAAGTTATATACAATTTTTTATTTAGTTTTTATTCAAGATTTTAACTACACTTACACCACCACTACATACACTTAACTCTTATTTGTCAATGTGATGTGTACGATATGACTAGACGAATTTTACTTTTTTGGTTTATTTATTTATTTATTATCTTAAGCGGTATTTCTTTAAATTTCATATTTTTATTATTTATTATTCAAAATACAAATTTATCCTTATTATTATTATTGTTAAGATTGATATTTGCTTATTATTTGAAAGATTCCTAAATAACAAATTATAAATTTTGATGAATAAATATATAGAGGAATAAATCAATATATATATATATATATATTTACTGTAAATCTGAAACGGAATACCGATATTAACTGGTATCAAAATATCTTATTCTAATAGCCAAACCGAAACAGATGCGGAAACGGTATCACTAACTTTGATAACTATTGAAGCGGTGGCTTAAAAAACAGCCATTGATTGATCTAATTCAATGTTCCAATTATAATACAGTTCATTGATCGCTTAATTATACACCAGGATTAATAAAACTAAGCTAGTTTCTTAAAAAACAAAAAAAACAGGTATCGGAGTAGTTCCGAGTGAGATCGCAATTTCAAATATCACCAGGTACTTGCTTTCGTTATCAAATGAAAAAATAACAATTAATAACAAAGTATGGACTTTATTATCTTGCGTGGTCTAGAAAAAGCAACCTTAATTAATTGAGGCCAAAAGTTGGCGTGAGCCTAATAGCATGACTTGATAAATGGCCCACTATCATGTTGCATGCCCATTACCCTTCATATATATATTTATGTCATGTCATTTTCAGGAGCCCAATACCATAAATGCAGATGCCAAATTGATTTTTAACTAGCTCTAAAATTTCAGTCAACCATTTTAAATCACTTTCAAATTATAAGGGAAACACTACCCAAAAAAAAAAAAAAAAAAGGTTTATTTCAACCCATTTATTTTGAGGGGTTATTAAAAATGGTCGCAATAACATACAATTTTGTGCAACACACTGAAGTGGGCAAAAACTATAATACACCTATTTCAACGGTCATTAAAAACATTTGAGATCTCCTTTTGAGATGCTCTTAGAGCAATGTTATCAAAATGAAGTGTTTAAAAGCTGAAATTGTGATTCCAGAGCATAAAATAAACAAATAAATTTTTAAAATATTATTTAGGAGTTTCTAATCTTTGACATAAATTAAATATTGATAAACTGTTTTTGATAATTTTTTTTGTACTCGGAACTTTAGGTAAATTAGATTTTTGTTGTTGAAAGACTTTATGAAGTTATACGGTATTATAAGATTGAGGTTGTTATGCATACTTTCCAGGTAAGGTAAAATTTGGGCTCTTTTATTTGACTAATCTCGAAACTTTTTGTTTATGAAGGTTTGAGACTGTTTATGGACAACGTCCTTTCTAACATGGACTAGATTAGTGCCCATTTGGTTATATAATAATGCCCTGAAGTTTTTTCGGTTACAAAATTTGACGAGGGAAAAGTATATACATATATTTTGAAATAGTTATGAACTTATAAAATAATGGAGGTTCTTAATCTTGAGGTAAATTATAAGGATGTCAAAGTTTAGTGATTCATGGTGAACCTTGAGATTGTGATTTTTTTTTTTTTTTCATTATAACTTTGGGAGACTTGTTTAGCTTCTTTATTATTTGAAATTAGTCATTGATGAATTATCAAATTATTTGGGTTGTTTTAAAAGAATAATCATTAAAAAAAATTAATTGTTATTGAAGGAATTTAAAAAACAACATTGGTTGAAGTTATATTTATCTATAGGATTTTCAATAATTAAGTAATTCTTATAATATGATGGATGAGTAAAAAAATATTATAGACAATTAAAAATTGTGGTATTATAGTGGCGTAGTGGAAGCATGATGTATTGGTTCACCTTGGGATGAATTCAGAAGACTGAATTCCTATAAACATGGGAAATTGTAATAGCAATAAGAGAGGTTTTTTTGGGTGGGTAATTTAGTAAATTTCAAATGTGGGTAAGTAAGAAATAATTTGTTACTTTGAAGAGTTTTTAGAAAGAAATAAAAGAAGGTTGAAGACCTAGAAATTATTAGAGTATATATAGAGTTATAAATTTTGTTGTAAACTTTTCAAGGAATTGATGCATAGGAACTAAGAACCCACTTTCCGGATTTTCTCATGGTTTGATTCTCTAAATAGCTTGTACTTGGGGTGATTATAAGTTTTCAAAAAGAAAAAACAAAAAAATAAAATGGCAACACCTATTGGGATCATATTGACATGATGCAATGTCAAATTTTGGGGCTTTTTTAGTTCGAGTCTCCTCAGGGTCACCTACCCAAGGCAAAACTTTGCACCTATCGTGGTACACGTGCTAATAAGGTGTTGCGTGTCCCCTTAGGATTAGTCGAGGTACGCGTAGCTACGGAACGCTGGTCCAAACATCCAAGGTTATAAGAAAAAAAAAAAAAAGGCTTTTCGCTGAAGTTCTACGCATAATAGAAGCTTGAGAATTTGGAATAAGAACATAATTCTATTATATAGTATCTTATATGTTATCTACAATTTTATGCATATCCTAAACCAGTTGGATCAAACATACATAGATTAAAAAACAAACACACCTAATTATATAAAATTCATAGACATTGACTATAATAAAATTCTAATAATATTGACAAATACCCAATCTAATGCACAAAAATAAAAATTATAATTTTTACTGCAAACGATAGATTACAATACTCGATTACAAATGCCTAATAGCCTTGGAAACTACGACCACATTTAGCCTTACAAATCCACACATAGGTCTGTGCCAAATACTAAAAGAAACTAGTTTTGTTGCCAACGTTTATCCCCATTGGTAGGGCCAGTTCATAATCAGACTGTGAGTTTAAATTCAAAAATATATTCAAATTCTAAAATATAGTCTTTCTCAAATCTTACTCAAAATTGTGTACGACAGTAAATCAAATCAAGAAATAAAGTCTTTATAATAAAAAGTTTCTTTTATATCATATAATTTACATGCTTTATTTGAGTTTTTGAAGCATAGAATAACTTAGAAATAAAGTGATTTTTTTTTAATTTTTTTACAATTTCAAGTAAGTTGATTTGTGGCATAAAAGATGAAAATTTAATAATACGTAGGCAAACAAGAATATTTTAAAACATAAATTTGAGAAAAACACTATTTAAAGACAAATGTTACTTACCTCTAATAAGCAACAGTTTTTGTAATCTTCTCTAACTTTTCATTTTTAAATTAACAATTTTAAAAAACTTTTTAAATTATTAAGGACGAAAATAGAATTTCATACCGACTTTAGGGAGAAAACAATAATTTCATTCTAATGCCACTCCTCTTAGCCAATTACTATTTAGCTTCAATATTAAGTTTCCCTCAATGAGTCGATCTTAAAAGGTCTATAAATAGGAATGTTTACATGAGTTATAGGACTTCACTAGTATGTATTCTGTATCAACAAAACAGTGATATGTGGATGACCACTTAAGAAATAAATTTAGACAGTTTTATTCACACTTTTCTTTGTCTTGTCTCTCTATTTCTTTTTATTTTATAACACCTTATCAGCACAAAGCTCTGGCTAAATTCTAGAAGAAAGTTGTCACCACTTTACAAAGGTTATTTGTGTGACACCCCATTGTAAGTTTTTCTTAAAAAATTGATAATTTCATTATCTATTTATTTGTCATCATATTAATTCATTGCCTACAAATTTTAGTGTTTATTTAATGCATTAAAATCTTATGGGATTTATGCTAAATATATTATATCTAGTAATATTGTTAAATATACTCAGTGATAAATTAAACAATTCCATTATGCTTATTATATGTCAAATATGTATATTAATTTTGTACACATGTCTATTAATTATTTGTGACACGTGTATTTATTTTAAGCCTATATCTCTATGAAAATAATAATAATAATAATAATAATAATAATAATAATAATAATAATAATAATAATAATAATAATAATAATAATAATAATGATAAATTAAAGGATTGAGTACCTTACAATAAATGATCCTCTAATTTTATGAAATAATTTAACGGAGAGATACGAGCACCTGAAGTTGCAAAAGTATTCCTCCCAAAAGTTCATTATAAATTGATGCACCTAAAGTTGCAAAATTTCAAAAGTGTAAATATGAGCACATGAAGTTGCAAAAGTACTCCTCCTAAAAGTTTATTATGAATTGATGCACCTGAAGTTGCAAAATATCAAAAGTGTAAGTGAGTACAATTCTACACTTGATGTACCTGAAGTTGCAAAATTTTTAAAGTGTATGTGAATACAATTTTGCACTTTTTAAAATCTATTCACAATTATAATTATGTGGGGAAAAGTTCACTCAAGAAGACATGTTCGAAAAAAAGTACATATAGTATTTCATGCCTCGAATGTGCTCCTGAAGTAGCAATATCGAGAGCGTAAGTTCAAGAAGTATTCTGAACTAATATATCTTGTCTTCTAGTGGTTGAATAAAATAACTAAGTTTTTGCTAGAAAACCACCTGTCTCACCCAATTGGTTGTACACCAATCTCTGAAGTGAACGGATCCTCATTTAGGCTCAGTTTGTTTGGAAGTAAAACGTTTTCCGTAAAACGTTTTTAACATTTTCGGACGTTTAGGGCGCTGTAAAACCGAAGTCAACGAAAAAGGTTTGTAATTTGACCGGAAAATCGCTTTGTAAATTGAGGAAAACGGTTGACGAAAATTTTTTCCGTAAACCATTTTCCAAAATGCGTGAGGCTTTCTGCTCTCTTTCTCTGCTATCTTTCTCTATTCTCTCTGCTCTCTGCTATCTCTCTCTGCTCTCTGCACAGATCGACGCCGCCCCTTCTCTCTCGCACAGACTCCCTCAGATCGCACAATACCACTCCCTCACCCTCGCTCGTCGATCTCGCACAGCCCAACCCCACCCTCCCTCGTCGATCTCGCCGGAAGTGGATTTTTGTTTGGGGTTTTATTTTCGGTGGGTGAATGGTTGTTTGTGGTGGGTCTTAGGTTGTGGGTTTCGTGGTTGGTGGTGGGTTTTTTTTGTTGATTGTGATGGGTAGCGGGGTGGGTTGCGGTGGGTGGCAGGCGTGGGTTGCGGTGGTTGTGGGTTGGTTTGTGATTGGGTTGCGGTAGTTGTGGGTTTCGTGGTTAGTGGTGGGTTTTTTTTGTTGATTGTGGTGGGTAGCGGGGTGGGTTTGGGTGGCTGGCAGGGGTGGGTTTGTTTTACGTTGCTCCAAACACACAATGTAGAATATTTTCTGGAGCATTTTCCTAGAGTGCAAACAAACATCGGAAAAACAAACATTTTTCCGTAAATCATTTGCATTTGCAAACATTTTACGGTGGAGAATGTTTTACGTCGAAACAAACAGAGCCTTAAATATTTATAGAGGAAATGAGGATCATTGGCGTGGACGTGGTAGGAACAATCATTATTGAGTGGGACGTACTCAAAACTCTTCAAAAAGGAATATCACATCTTTCCACCAGAAGTGGAATATCAATAAAATAAAATAATAAGAAAATGGCAAAGGTTTACTGAATAAACCTTTAAAAGGTCATAGGTGTGGTATGAAAGGTCATTGGTCGCGTACTTGTAGTACGCTTAAACATTTGGCAGACCTGTACCAAGCATCCATAAAAAGAAAGGGAAATAATTTTAAATAAATTTTACTGATCCAGAAGATCTCATAGGTTATTTTGATACCTTAAATATTATAATTTATCCTGATTGAGATGATCACGATTTTGTTGATCTCGAAGATCACAAAGATGATGGGTGAAAATTTCGTCTAGCAGATATTACAATAACCCATACAATCCTTAAAGAAAATATATATTTTCAAACCCTATGTCAATACTATGTTAGGTTTATATAACCTAATTGAAGGCTCTTGAAGAGCAAATATTATGTTACAAAGGGAACAAAAATATGTATTGACAATATTTTGTACTTTTAAAATCTTGAAGGGATTTATTCAGCTTTAAGGATATACGATATAATAGTTATCATATTGAAGCCAACAATGAAGGCAATGAAAAATATATTTATATTAATAGTTTCAGGCTAGAAGCTCATATTAGAAAAACTGTCTATTTATCTTTTGGGTTATATTATAGAAGGATTGAAACAAATGTTACAATACACCAGAAGTGCCCCTACGACCCTACCCAAATATATTTTATGTTTTGGCATGATAGTCTTGGACATCTGAAATCAATAATGATATGACGAACCATTGAGAACTCTCATGGGCATTCTTTAAAGAAATAGCAGATTCTTTTACCAAGTGACTATCCGTGTAATGTCTGTTCTCAAGGTAAATTAATTATCAAACCATCCTCATTCAAAGATTGTGGTTGAATCTCCATCTTTCTTCGAAAGAATTCAAGATGATATATGTGGACCTATACACTATAACGTGGGTCATTCAGGTATTTTATGACATTGATAAATGCATCAACAAGATTGTCACTTGCTTGTTTACTTTCTACTAGAAATGTTGCATTTACTAGACTCTTTGCTTAAATAATTAGATTATGAGCATAATTTCTTGATTAGCCAAGTGAGAAAATTTGTTTAGGTAATGCAAGTGAATTTTACATTTCAAGTATTTGATGACTATTGCATTTCAATCAAGATAAAATTCAAACATCATATTGCTCATATCCATACTCAAAATGGTTTAGCTGAATTATTTATTAAAAAACATCAAATGATTACTTGTCTTTCACGTATGAAAACAAAACTAATGCCTAGAGACATGCTATATCACATACATGTTGCATCATTAGTTCACATTATTCAACAACCAATATTTTTCACTTTTGCTTTTTTGGTTGTGCTATTACTATTGCATCCTCGCAACGCAATAAGATGGGTCCTCACCATAGACTTGAAATTTTTATGTTGGTTTTGATTCTCCATTTATAATTAGATATCTTGAACCTCTAACATGTGATGTTTTTAAAGTCACCATTTGAAGATTATCACTTCAATGAAATAGTCTTCCCTCTATTAGGGGGAGAATATTTGTTGCCAGAAGCACGATGAAACAGTTTTCCCATTATTAGGAGAAGAAAAGTTGGTGCCAGAAGCACGACGAGAGATTACTTGGAATGCTTCGATATTACCTTATTTTGATCCTCGTAGAAATTAATGTGAACTGAAAGTTCAGAGGATTCATTTGCAAGGTATATTACAAACAAATTATCGAATGTGTTCACTGACAGTAAGAAATATGTGAAATCACAAATTCCAACTGTTAATACTCTAACACAAATATAAGTCCTAGAAGGACAATTAATTGATGTAGTAGTAAATGAATCTAAAACACGCCTGAAGCGTAAAAGATCTGTTAGTGCTAAAAAAAAAAAAAAAAAAAAAAAA
>BKZX01028046.1:0-24101 GCA_014362285.1 Fagus crenata
GGGTCACATTTTGAGGCCCATTTGACCCTCGGGTCGTGGTTCTCACACTTTCGTTAGGCGACCCTTCCTTTTTCTCTAATGAAACCTTGATGTCCTCAGCCCTACTGGGTGGATCTTCCAATGTCACAAAGGGAATCAATGATGAATCCGGAGAAACCAACCTCAATGTTGAACACCAAAAAAGCCGCTTATATACCAATTTCTATTATATCTGCACTTGTCAGCATAGGCATCTACGTAAACCTTAATCCTACTAAGTACTCGTTGTCTTCTGCATTCTTAATGGGCCTTATTCCCACTAAGTACTCGTTGTCTTCTGCATTCTTAATGGGCCTTTTTAAGGAAAATAATTCCTCACACGGTATTTATTTTTGATTGGGTCACGAGAATCCATTACTCAATTTGAAGGAATGTGGATAGAATGATTAATTAAGACATTTGTAGTTAAAAAAAAAAAAAAAATTTAAGACATTTATAGAAGTTCAAGAATTTAAATTTTTTAATGGGATCTATTGTGTTTGATTTAGACTAAATAAGATTAATTAAGAGGTGTGTTTGATTTTTTTTTTTTTCCAGAAAATTATACCATATTATTTTAAAATTAAATAATAAATACTCTACAGTTTAAAAAGTAATCTATGTTTAATTTACACCATCTGACATACATTTAACCAAAACTAAAAAGAAAAATTTAGGGAAAGTGCAAATTAATATCTTGAGAATACAAAGACAAGTTCACGTGACAGGGGGTGATATTTTGCAAAAGAGGTAATGGTTGGGAAATGTGATATGTGGTGAGTGGAGTACACTGGTGGAGAAAGTGAAAAACTTAAGATAGAAGCAGAGAAGAGGCAAACTAAAGCAAAGTTGTAGATTCCGTTCCGTTCCGTTCCGGCTAGAACAGACGGAATATCTCGTACCGGTATGCAAACTAGTACGAAATAACCCCCTATTCCACCTCGGGTTCAATTCCGGGTCGTTCCGATCGTTCCGGTCAATTTCGGTCAATTCCGGCCGAAATTAGTAATCCAGCCGATACACAAATAAATAAGTTTTTTTTAGGATTTCTTAATTCTTACCCTCAAAAGTTGCCTCCTTCTTCTTTGCAGCTTCTTCTTTTTCTTCTTCTTCCGTTCTTCTTCAGTTCTTTGCTGCTGCTTCTTCAGTCAGTTCTTTGCCATTTCTTCTTTCTTCTTCTGCCACTTATTTTTCTTCTCCTTTTTGTCTTTTGCCGACCACCCTTTTTTTTTGGTTTTACGTGCCCATCTACCCATGTCAGTAAGTGACTTTATCTTTTAAAATTTACTATTATTCTACTTTTATTTATTTATTTTATAAACACTTAATTCTCTTATGCCTATACATAGTTAGCCATACAAGTACATGTACAGTCATGTGAACATAAAATTTTATAAAGATAGATGATATGTGTCCCTAACTTCCTATACATTATCATTTGATTTGTAACTTATTTAAATTCATTAATCAATTTTTCCCTTCTTACTATTGACCAATTATTTTATCATTTGGAGTTTTTTGGGTTTTATTTATTTTATCGTTATCTAAATAGTTATTGTTTTGTTGTCTTTTTTAGGTTTTATATTTTTATTATTTATTATTCAAATAATACTTTTATTATTATTATTATTATTATTATTATTATTATTATTATTATTATTATTATTATTATTATTATTATTATTGGGTTGTAATTTTAAAGATTCCTAATAAATTATTTATATATATATATATATATATTAGCGGTAAACCCGAAATGGAACGCCGGTATTGACCGGTACCGAAATATTTCATTCCAATTGTCAAACCGAAACGGCCACCGAAACGGTATTTACAACTTTGAACTAAAGGCAAAGAAAAAGGACAAATGCAGAAGAAAAGGAAAGGGTCAGGACATTAACGAATGCGGTACGAGAAAGAAAAGAAAAGAAAAATACAAAACAAAAAAAAAAAATTGAGAGTTTTTGAGAAGTTCAAAGCTATAATTAAATGTATAGTTTTCCTTTTATATGAATGATGAGTCCCACTAATTAAAATCATGATAAAACCCACCACTATATGAAAGGAGGGGACTATGCATTTATTTATAGTCCGAAACTACTAAATAATTTTTCATGTTTCAGTGTTTCACCCAAACGTGTAGTCTAGATCTATTGCCCTTTAAAATCTTTTGTTTTTTTTCTTTGCTAGTCTCGTTGAATTTATCCCAAGATGGCAAGGTTGGTCTTGACTACACTTCACACATGATATTCAGATACTCTCGACGTTTAGTGAAATTAGACTCGCTACATCATATTTTTAACAAATGACATTCCGTTCCAATATTCCCAAAATAATTTACATTTCGCTCAAAAAATGGAGTAGAGTCTAAATTATTTTGGAGTTGAGTGTCAACTATTTTGGAGTGAAGTGACAATTATTTTGAAAATTTTATAACGAAGTGTCATTTGTTGAAAATATGGTATGACGAGTCCAGTTTCAACAAACATCCAAAATGTCAATGTAATTTACCTCAAAAGAATTTAAAATTTTATATTGTGGTGGACCCAAACGTGAGGTGGTAAATAAATTGAAGATGTGAAACTACAGTGAATTTTTGTGGAAATTTAACTTTAATGATCACTCACATGTCATTTATATAAATTGAGATTACATGCAAGACCATCCAATAAAAAATAATTTTTAATCTCGACCGTCCAATAAAAATCAATAAAAAAATAACTTCTAAACATTTTAAATAAATTTTTTTTTTTAATATTACTTGAATGGGATAACCCAAATAAAAAGTTACTTCTTAAAAAATTACTTTTTAAAAAGTTTTAACTCTTCAATTTTTCATCTCCTCCATTCTCCTATTGCATGGGATGTTGCTCGCATTCCTACCATACGCGGTCTGTCAACATCAATAACTTTTCGGATGTGGTTTCTTGGTCATTTCGCAACGTACGCGTTTTCTTTATAGGCATTTCGCAACTTCCTATCTCCGCCTTTTTTCCTATTACAATAAGTGGTCCTATTTATAGCATAGTTAGCATTTGACACTTCTACACTTTCCAACATCCAAGGAAAACATAGTAATTAATGGTAGCATAGTTAGCATTTGACACTTCTACACTTTCCAACATCCAAGGAAAACATAGTAATTAATGGTAGCCTTTGTGTTTTGAGTGCGATCATCTCGTTCATTCCAAAAGACCAAGAAGCAGAGAGAGTAGTTCAGTGATACCCAATACTTCCCAAGCACTAAATTCGAATCTTTCTTCTTCCTCTCAATTCCTGCAAAATTGCCAGTTCTTTTTCTTTGCTGGTTCCAAAATAAAACAAAAGGAAGACAACAGCTCAGAAAACAAGTTTTACTTTCTTTTTTCAGACTCATACCTAACCCCATCAGAAAGAGAGCTTCTTAAACTTCCCAACGTGTTCAACAAGGCGGCCTTAGAGTTTCCGCGTTTGTCAACGGGAAAATATTGTATAAGAGGCAAACCTGATAGTTTAGTTCCAATAGTTGTAGATACGAGAAGAAGAGAGTTCCAATAGTTGTAGATACAAGAAGAAGAGAATAAGGCAATGCAGAGCTATTTGAATGAGAACTTCGGTGTGAAACCGAAGCACTCTTCGGAAGAGGTGCTTCAAAAGTGGAGGAATCTATGTGGGGTTGAGTTTGGCTTCACAGCCAATCTCTCTAAGCGTTGTGAAGCTGCTGCTATGACTGATCAGGCATCATTACTCTCTCTTAATTTATTTCATTTTAGAGATTAAATTCAATAAGAAGCTGGTGTAAAACCCAGTTTTACATCCTTCAATCAAAAAGTGCCACGTAAGCATTTTATAAATAAAACCATAAATCCTACCACACACAATCAAATCTAAGTTTTCTCCATTTCTGTTCCCATCATCTCCTTTCTTCTTCCCACCGTCTTCTATGGCCACCTCCACCCCCAAATCTCTCTTCCCTCTCTTTCTCTCTCTCAAAACCCACAAACCCATCTCTCTCTCTCTCTCTCCTCCAAAACCATCTTTCCCTCACTAATACAACTCATAAACCCACCCCCACAAAACCCATTTCCACAAAACCCATTTACGTGACACCTTCTGATTGGTGGGTGTAAAACTGAGTTTTATATCAGCCCCTTATTGAATTTAATCTCTTCATTTTATGATTTGGTCATTTTATTTCAACCAAATTGTATTGAGGTTATGCAAGTACTTGGTTAAAATACCAAAGTTGAGAGACTAACTAATTTTCTTTTTTGAGTATTTTAGGAGAAGTTAAGGGTTGCTGTTTTAGTTTCAAAAAGTGCATCTCAACTTATCCAAGGTAAGTTTCTTCAAGGTTGGGTTGGATCGTTTATCCGGGGTTTTACTATCCAAGTGTGAGTCCAAAAGACTCTTACTTGATAACGTTCCTCGTCATAAAAAAAAAAAAAAAAGTTTCTTCATTATGACTATGATATCTACAGGTGTACAACCAGGTGACTACACTGTACCTGAGAAGGTTAAAGCTGCAGGTTTTCAGATTTGGGCTGAGGAACTGGGATCTATTGTTGAAGGTCATGATTTGAAGAAGCTGAAAATTCATGGTGACGATAACGAGTCTGTTGAGGTTTGCCGTTCGGCTGGAATTACTGTACGAATGGTTACAGGAGACAATATTAATACTGCAAAGGCTATAGCTTGGGGGTGTGGGATTCTCACTGATGATGGTATAGCCATTGAAGGTCCAGTCTTCCGGGAGAAAAGCGAGGAGGAAATGCTTAAAATAATTCCTAAAATTCAGGTAATTTCTTCATTTATATTTATGGAACATTTGCAAATTTATTGGATCACTCGGTAATGAGTATGGTTTTCTCTAATTAGTAACCATAAGGTTTGCCTTTTTCTATAGGTGATGGCTCGATCTTCGCCTCTAGACAATCATACTCTAGTGAAGCAGTTGCGTACCTCATTAGGTGAGGTTGTTGCTGTAACTGGTGATGGAACAAATGATGCCCCTGCACTTCATGAAGCAGATATTGGACTAGCAATGGGAATTGCTGGAACTGAAGTGAGTATACTATAATGCTTTCCAAGTGGAGCATGTACAAATATAATACTCCCATATGAAAAGATTTTTTTTATTTTTTTTAAATTACAAATCTTTTTAGTATATACGAATTGTGTTCATAGATCATTTAATATTTTTGAATGTCCTTTCCTTTTGTGTGCAGCTTGATTATAAGGAACTAGGTTTATTTGTTTTCCTGTGAAATTAATTGTTTTTTTTTTTGATAAATTGTGAAATTAATTGTTAGTCTATTGTAATGATGTTATTTATATGATCTATATATGATGTTTGAATTCCCATGGTTTATTTTGCTTCAGATTTGAGATCGTTGGCCTAGAGATTTGGGGGTTTTTATTTTTTTTGGCTGAGTGTTTTTGTTAACTAGGTTGTGAGGAAAAAAATAATAATAATAATAATAATAATAATAATTTTTAAATTTTCGTATTTTTTTTATTAATTGTCTGGATTTTTTAATTAAAAAAATTCAAAATTATGAAAATTAATGGTAATAGCAACGGAATGAAACAAAAATCGTGAATTGAGATAAATTGAAAGATAGAGAATTAAATTGAAACGGTCAAAACTTAAAAGACTGAATTGAACTTTGACCAAATTTAGATAGTGTAATTTATATTTTGGCCAAAAATTAAAAGATTCAAAGCATTTTAAGGATTTTTCATCTTTCTTTTCTTCTCTGATGTTTTTTCTAAAAAAACATTTTGCTAATTGATTATTGCAGTACTGTCCCTTAGAGTCAAAAAGCCCTGAGCAGCACTTGAGAGTTGTACCTGAACAACGACAATATTGGAGCTCAAGGGACAAGATTAGCTTCAAATGTCGAGGAGACCCTTCAATAATGACTGATGCTAGCTCTGTAGGGCGAGAGAGTGAGGATGAAGTGGAGAAGGAAAGTGGAGGTGAAAGTGAAAGTCATGAAGGTTTAGGGAGAGATGAAGGAGGAGGTGAAGAAGGCAATGAAGGTGAACAAGGCATAGATTTAGGCGGAGAAGGTGGCGGAGGCGGAGGCGGAGGTGGAGGTGGAGGAAGAGGAGATGGAGGCGGAGATAAAGCTGATGTGGAAGAAAGAGGAAGAGACAAGAAATTGAGATCGATAGTGGGCATTCCTCAACTAATAAAAATGTTATTTTTTGCCATAATCCAAATGATTGTTGCTAGCTCTGTAGGTCAAGAGAGTGAGGGTGAAGTGGATCTGGAAAGTGGAGGTGAAAGTGCAAGTGAAAGTCATGAAGGTTTAGGAAGAGATGAAAGAGGAGGTGAAGAAGGCAACGAAGGTGAACAAGGCAGAGATTTAGGCGAAGACGGAGGCGGAGGTAGAGGTGGAGGAGGAAGAGATGGAGGCAGAGATAGAGTTGGCGTGAAAAGAAGAGTAAGAGACAAGAACTTGAGACCGAAAGGGGCCATATATCAACTAATAAATATGTCATTGGTGCTCATAAGCCAAATGACTTCTTCTACCATTTCCCTATCTTACGGTGGCCAATCTTCCTTCGAGAAAGTCCTCATCGTTTGTGTTGTGATCAGTAACTTAGTGGGTTTCATTTGTGTCATGGCTTCTGTCTTGCTAATCCATTTGAAGCCACGGGTTGCAAGTATTCTAGGAAGGATAGGAATTACTGCTGCTGCCTTGGGGTTCATACTTTTCATAGTTGCCATCGTCCTCAGGTTTGTTTAGTCTATTTGTTAGGCATGAGTCTTTCTTGTGTTTCTGATCATTCTTTTCTTTGACACTTGTATCTAGAATAGCTTTGTCTACTTTTTGCTTCAAGATTTTTCTGCAAGTAGATGGAGTATTGCTGTTCTGTGTGATGATGCTAAAGCCTTAGCTGTGGAGTTTAGTTTTTGTAGTTTTTGTTGGATTAAACGCAAGGCTAATATGGTAGCTCACACGCTTGTCAAATTGGATCCTCAGTTTACTAGTACTGCTATTTTTTTCTCTAAAAATCTCCCTCGCCCCTAAAAAGATGGCTTAGTTTAGAGATTTTAGTTGTATCTTTTCTGTTGCTTGAATGAAAGTTGAACTTCTTAGCAAAAAAAAGAATAGCTTTGTCTTTTTCCAAGTTTCACTTCTTGCTTTTCTTCTGTACAATTGCTAACTGGGCTGGTGGACTTTTAATCATTCAATATTAAATTAAATTAATATTTAAGAAATTTTTTATTGTAATTTTATTCTTTTTGCTTATTATTAATCATACTTGTATTTTGGCATCTAAGAAATTTGTAGATCTCAGTTAAAAAAAAAAAAAAAAAAGTAATAGCACCCATACTGAGAGTCTTAATTGATTAAAAAGATATTTTTAAAGTAAGAGAGACCTAATCATTTGTACTAAAAAGTGTTTTTATTTTTTTTTGCTAATCTACTAAAAAGTATGGCAAATGGTGCGGAAATATCAAAAAGTGGTGTGAAAATAGCACTGTGTAAAAATATATTACAACATCATATCTTAAATACTAACCCAGTATATTAGTCTAATAATAAGCATAATAATAGAGTTTAGGAAAAAAAAACCATTTCATAAAAAATAAAAAAATAAAAAAATAAAAGAAAAAAGAAAAGCATCAAATATATGAGGACAAGAATTGGACACGTGGCTTGGTAGGTGGGAAATATCCTATTATAATATAATAAAATTATTATTATTTTTTTCTTTTTCTCCCCATAGCCAAAATCACACCCACGCCGGCAAAACAAACCCAGCCACCACACTCCACGCCGGAACCCATGCCCAACCACCACACACACAGTGAACCCCACGTCGTAACCACGCCGAACCACCAATTTTACAGTGAACACATGTCGAAACCCACGCCCAACCACCAAAATAACAATGAACCCATGCTGGAACCCACGCCCAACCACCAAACCCACCTCAAAACCTGTTGGAAACCCACAACCAGCTTCAAAACCCACCACGACCAACTTCAAAACTCACTGTCAACCCACAACCAGCTTCAAAACCCTCTAGAAACCCATACCCAGAACGACAACCCGTACCCACTTTAAATTTCCCCCACGCCAACAAACCTTTACAACAAATCCACCACAACCATTTAACCCATAATCACAATCAAACCCAACGGAGAGAGATTTCCTAAGCGGCTAAGCCAGAGGAGAGAGATGCAAGAGAAAGAGGGAGCAACGACTGAATGATAGAGAAGGGAGAGGAGAGAGAGTGCGTGAATAAAATAAGAGGAGATAAGTTTTATCTCTCCAACAGTACTCAGTATTGATACCGAGTACTGTAGCATTGTGTAAAAATCTGAATTATTTTAACTGACCAAATGTGAGTGGGTTTTTGTGATTTTTTGTGAATAGTATGATCTATTATTGCAAAAAGAGAAGGCTACCCCCACAGGATGCAAATGCTCTTAGAGCTTTAAGACCCAAAACTTTTATATTTATTGTATAATCTTTCATGAAGAGGTGCATGCTCATTTATAAATATTAAATAAGGAAGGTGTGAGATCATTTAGGCCATTGTATTGCTCCTTCAAACAATCCCTTTGTGGCCCCTTAAGTGATCACCACACTCACAGTGTCATCATCCTTGTCCGGGACCAACAATTTAAGGTGGGTTAAGTGTGGTTTTTGTACACATCTATCTACAGTTTTGCCTTCTTTTTTAAAAAAATGGCATAAAAGATTATTAATGATGTTACATCCAATGCGCCTTAATCTATATGACACCCATTAGGAAAAGCATTTGAATTATTTCCATTGTTTATGATTGTCCAATACATTGTTTAAGGAATATATAATGCATCATTTCTGAACAAAATTAGAACAATCAACTTTCTTACACAACTATTACGTTAAAACATCAAATTAATCATACTTTTGTGCACATAGTATACACAACGAATGAGTTTACACAAAATAATTTATATTATTTCTTACTAAACATTAAAAACTATTAATCAAAGAATAATAAAACGTTTCTCAAACAATAAGCTCAGGACTTCAGGAATCCTTCAATCAAAAAAAGGACTTAACGACTCTGCACAAGCCAGCTGAAGCTGGCAGGAGCAACTTGGTTTCCCACGCAAGCTTTGCATAATGCATAGGCAGAAATACACTTTTGGTCCTATATTTAGGGGGTGTTTTCAATTTGGTCGTAGTGTTTTAAAAGCATTCAATTGGGTCCCTGTGTTTTTAACCCATTTTCAATTTTACCCTTGGTGTCATCTCTGTTAGAAATCTGCCTACGTGGCAAACGGAAATTACTGACATAATTTACTATATCATTTGAAAATAATAAAAAATAAATTAATCAAGCCACGTGTGTTGACACGTATTTATTCTTTTTTTTTTTTTTCCTTTTTCTTTTATTTTTTCTTTTTCTATTTTTCCTTTGTCTTTTATTTTTTCTTTTCTCTCTCCTCTCATCTGTTCTTATTTCCCCAGATTTCTTTTCTCTCTATTCCCTTTTCTCTAAATCTCTCTCTGCACCACTAAACATAGATCGAAGACGAAACGGTGGAGCTGAGATCGAAGACGAAACGGTGGAGCTGAGATCGAAGACGAAGCGGCGGAGCTGAGATTGAAGACGAAGCGGCAAAGCTGAGATCAAAGAAGCTCTGTGAGGTGAGATCAAGACCATGGGGCTTCGGGACCTCGTGGGTGAGTGCGTTGACGGTCTTGGAGACAAGTCGGAAACAAGCGAGATCTTGCTTGAGTTGTTGAGTTGAGTCAAGATTTTGACGATTAGGAGATTGAGGTTGAGATTGAGATGATTAGGTTGATTTTTGGTTGTCTTTTTTGTTTAGGGTTTTGGGTTTCACGGTGGTGAAATGGGTAACAGCTGACCCACAATGTGTTTGATTTGGGAATGGATGGGTCTTGGGTTTGGCAATAACCATGGGGTTGTTGGGTATATGCTTGCGGCTTGGCTAGGGGCCAATTGGCTGATTTGTGTAGGGAGTAGGTTCTTCAAACCTCAAAACTCAGTGTTCTTAGTTCTTCAAACCTCAAAAGCCAGTGTTCTTGGCAATGCATTTTTGTTTCAATTCTTGGAAGTAATTATTTTTGTGATTGAACTTTTTCATGGTTTTGTTTTTGTTTTGTTACACTTTGAAATGGAGTTAGTCATTAGACTTGGATTTATTCATATTGTTGTTGCAATTACAATTTGTGTTTAACATTTTGGTGTTTGGCTGCCAAGAAAAGGAAAGAGAAAATTGAAGTTTAAATATTATTGTTATTGTTATTTTATTTTATTTTTTGTTAATTTAGAAATTAAGATTTAGTTTTATTTATTTATTTATTACTTGTTTGTTGCTGACGTGGCCAAATAATGGTGGACTCAGCAATTTCCGTCTGCCATGTAGGCAGATTTCTAACAGAGATGACACCAAGAGTAAAATTGAAAATGGGTTAAAAACACATGGACCCAATTGAATACTTTTAAAACACTAGGACTAAATTGAAAACACCCCCTAAATATAGGGACCAAAAATGTATTTCTGCCTAATCTATACTATAATGTAAAACCGAGGTTTTTTTTACTTTTTGTTGACTCCTTAATAATTTAACACATAAGCTTTCAAGCCTTTACAATTTTACACATCATTACTTTATTTTAATTAATTTTTTAAGGTTGATTTTGCTTCTATTTTCTACTCGATTGTTTCAGGGTCTCCTTCTTCCTCGTCTTATGTGGGATTGTTCATTCTGGGCATTCTCCCCTCTCTCAATCCTTCTCATTCTCGGACCTCCACCTCTCTCACTATCTCTCTTTTTCGCGGGGCCCCCCCCCCCCTCTCTCCATCTCATTCTTTCTTGGTCCTCTAGATCTCTTAGTTTTTCCCTTATTCTGTTGCTGAGTTTTTTCTTAGATGGGGTCTGTGAAACCGGATTTATTTTAATGAAGGCATATGAGAGAATTCAAGGCTCAATGGATTGCAATAAGATCGGGTAGGGAAGATTAAATCAAACGGGACATAATTACAGGTGCAAGCAGGAGGTTTTTTTTTTTTTTTTTTTTTTTTTAAAGAATTAAAAGATCTTTTCTAAGGAGTTTTGGTTTGGTTGAAGTTCTTCTCAGTATTTAACGTGAAGATAACTGGCTTCTCTTAGCCACCAATCCCTGGAAAATTAGTTTGTTTCCTCTAGAATTATGTGAATTATCAAGTTGTGCATGCAAATAAAAATGAACCCAAAGTGTTTGATGAAATGCCTGAATTATACTCTGACTCTCCAATACCAAAACTCAAGAAAAAGGGATACATGCAGCACGTAGTATTTTTGCTAAGTTAATTCCTGATGTTTACATCTTTACAGATCATAAAGCAGGCCCACAAGCTGGAGAGTATGCTTTCTTTCTTAAGTAGATGACATTAGATGTTTGTTTCAAAGATATAATTTAATACAGTTGTAAATATTTCTCAAGTTTATTGAAACACTCAATTCTAGAGGATGTCGGTGAGGAAGTTGCTTTAGTTCTACTTTGGGTGATTGAGCAAGGTGGAATGGTAGATTCGAGACACTAGGTTTGTGTTCTAATTATTGTACTGATTTTATTCTTCTGATACCCTTCTTTGTTCTCAAATCTATATATAATATGAGATCATATCAGCTGCCATTTCTGCAATGTGATGCAACTGGTCCAATTAGACTGCGCCAACTCAATAAAAAAACCAACTCAACTTCCATCTCAAACATTGCTAACGGAACAAAAATAAATAAATAAAACCTCCCTCACCCTCCGTTAACCCTCTCTCTCATTTCTGTCATTTCTCCTTTGTTTTCTCGCCAACCAAACAGATCCAAATCAGTGAAAAAAAATGTCTCAGCCATTAACACTTTCTTCCTCACTTTCCATGGACTTGTAGAATAACATGCTCACCGATGAGATTCCGGCGTCGTTTTCATTGCACAAGAACTTGACGTTGCTAAACCTGTTCCGAATAAGCTCTATGGCGCCATTCCTGAGTTCATCGGAGAGCTACCGCAACTCGAGATGTTGTCGTTATGGGAAAACAACTTCACTGGAATTTGGGAAATAACGTACGGAAAGCTTCAGGTTCTAGATCTTTCTTTGAACAATCTGACAAGGACTTTGCCTCCTGTTTTGTGTTCAAGGAATAACCTCCACACTCTGATTGCTTTGAGGAATTTCTTATTTCTTTGGTTGGTGAGAAAACAAATAAAAAATGTGGGAAAGCGAGGAAGAGTGTTTGATTGGCAAGAAAACAATGGAAAATGATAGAAATGAGAGAAAGGGTTAGCGGAGGTTGAGATTGGTTTTTTAATTTTTAATTTTTTTTTTTTTTGCTCCGTTAGCAATATATGAGGTGGAAGTTGAGTTCAGTTTTTATTGAGTTGGCACACTGAGTTGGAATTTTTTATTGAGCTGGCGTATTTTAATTGGACCAGTTATATCACATTGCAGAAATTACACCTTATTAAATTGCAGTTGATATGATCCCATATAATATAAACTCAAAGCTTTGTTGACTTTTTTTTTCTTTAGTTTGACTTCATAAAAATTCGACACATAATCTTTTCTCTCATTATAATTTTACACATCATTATAATTTTTTTTATAACACCTCTCTCTCTCTCTCTCTCTCTCTCTCTCTCACGGTTAATCTCCCGATACTCTTTCTCTCTCTCTCTCATGGTCTGCTTCTCTCTCACTCGACATCTTCCCCTCAATCTCCCGATAACACCTCTCTCTCTCTCTTTCACGGTCTGCTTCTCTCTCACCCGACATCTTCCCCTCAACAAGACCCAGAAAATGGTTCGCAACATTAAAAACCCAAAGAAAGCCAAGAGAAAGAGCAAGGTTCAATTTTTATTCCTGACCGTTAATGGGTTAGTTATTCCAGTTAATTGGGGTCACTTTTTTCAAACCCATCTGTGATTTTTTGTGTGCAGGGCTCAAAGAAAGAAGATGGGTCTTTTTTGTCTTCTTCGATACCGTCGATGCCGGCGAAATACTTTGAGCTTGGAGGAAGGAGAGGAGCTTTAGTGTGATGCTTCTGCTTACAATTCACTCCATGGCTTCCATATTGGGTGGCCCTGCTTGAGGTGCTTTGAATTCTCTTTATTTTCTGTTTGGTTATTGGGAAAGTAACCAATTCTGCCCAGAAAATGTGATCTTTTCGTTGGATGGATTATGGGCGGTCAAAAACCCAATTCTGCCCCCAAAACCAACTTGGCTTTGGAAGGTACCCTTGGTCTAGGCCCATAGTCTAATTATATTTTGAGTGTCCTACAAAAATTAATATTAGGAAATATTTAGTCGGTTTTTTATTTGAAAGGGTCGGTTCTACAAGTATTTATAAAAGCTATTTAATTTATCATAGCTTTAGGGTTTATTGTGAACTGTTAAGCAAGGTATTCTTCCTTATGCTTGATGCTAGATATATTTGCACTGCTGAATTACATAGAGGTTGTTATGTGGGGTTCCTCCATTTGTAAAGGATGGTTCTGTTTTCTAAAGATTGTGATTCCAATTTGGTTCTGAAAATCTCAATGCAACTTAAGATTCCAGATTGTGTATGGGTTTGTTTTAAAATTTGATATCCTAGGCTGTTGTTCTGATAATAATGCCATCAATTGCTGTGATTTTTGACTGATTTTATATGAATTAACATGCACGAATGCTAGGGGTGTGTTTTGCATGTTTGTATGCCTAGCATGTAGTATTTTATTGTTTGTTCTGAAGGTAGTACTCTGTTGTTGTAATAACTATTTACTTCAATTTGGTGATGCTTTAGTATTTGATGGGTTTTGTTTTACTCTTCACATAGCCTGTGGTAGATGCTGCTTTCTTTTCTTTTTTCTTTTTTTAATAATAAAACAAAGGAATAATTGGTGTGTCATCACAATATTTAAAGATTTTCATCTAAAAACTGTAAATCGATTTCGCGCATCGCGCGGGTTTGCAAGTAGTGTAGTTAATGCTAATGTAGGGCCAACAAAAGGAAGGTTCTTCTTTGACAAAGAAGAACATGAATGAAATATGATTCTCTTGAGCCAAAGCATGAAACATAGTGTAGAACCTTTGGGTCTTATATGTAGAGGGTCATGGAAACAACACAATGTTGTTCAACTTAAGAATTGAGGTTAATTACAGTTACGTTACCCAGCGTACAATATAAACTATAAGAGCTAATCCTTAGAAGGTTCGAGAAGAGTTAGAGTTTTATACCAAAACCATTTTCTTTGGTTTTGGAGGATTATGGTCTGCAGAAAGAATAAAGGTGTAAGGAGCTGTTGATAATGTGTTCCCTGATGTATTGTTGTCATGCTCCTGGATATTCTATTAAATGCTGTCAAAATTGACTAGGTGGATGAAAGAGATGTTAAGACTTAAGATGACATGTGGAATATTTGAAGTGGGTAGCTGTCTCATGTTGCACTAGATAATGTGCAACAATGTTAATCTGCTTTGATGCTGATTCAACAGAAACTATTGATGACTCTTGGATTTGTGTGTACTATGCCTGTATAGTGTGGAATGCTGCACTAGATTATGTGCAACAATGTTAATTTGCTTTGATGCTGATTCAGCAGAAACTATTGATGACTCTTGGATTTGTGTGTACTGTGCCTGTAGAGTGTGGAATTCCCTTTAAGCTTGACATTCTGTTAAATGCTGTTAATCACTTTATTTTATGTTATTAGTAGTCAACAAAGTCAACTGCATATTTGGAAGAGCTGGTAGAACGTGTATGTGCGAAAATATATATATATAATTGAAGGAATTGTTTCTTAGTGCTTCTTGCTGGAATTGTGTAATACCCGTAAACCACCAAAAAAAAAAAAAAAAAGGAGTTTTTGTTTAAGTGGGTAACCTAGTAATTTTAATTGTGGGGTAAAAAAATACAATAATCATTTATTTAAGAAGTTTGTAGAAATAAAAATAAATAGATTGTAACCCTAGCAATATTAGAGTATAAATAGAGCTATAACTTTAATGAATACTTAAAAAACTTTGACGGCAAAACTTCCAAGAAATTCAAGAAAAGAAAGGTAAGAGTCTCAGTACTTTTCTTTTAGAATAAATTTTCATTGAAATATGAATTGGTTTTGCTAGTTAATAATTGGCAGTAGATTTTAGGTTGATATTCATACATATGAATCGGATGGTTTCAGGAACAACATGAATCTTAGTTTCGGTGAATACTATTCCGAACATATGGTAGAGCATGAGATCTTTTTCAAAAGAGAAAGGAAAGGTGGTCACGTCTAAAAGGTAGACGTGATGAGGAGTTTTTCAAGATAAAAGAATAAGAAAGAAAAGAATGCCTATTTGCTGTTTTACGTGATCAACAAAGGGAGATATCAACTCATAGGCTACTAGCTAGTATGTTGACGTGAAGTTAATGTTGTTAATGTACAGTACAAGCCTTATGCCTTCTGTACATGCAGAAAAAGTAAAAGAAACCAAATAAAAGAAAGCCATATGCCTACTAGTAGCTCCTGTACATGCAGAAAAAGTAAAAGAAACAAAAAGAAAACATATAAAAGATAACCAACCCCCTAGCCTATTGACGTAATAGGAACGGTGCAACAAATCTTAGAATCCTAAGCTTCCTGTACATGCTATCAAAGAAGAAACAAAACAATAAAAGAAAACTAAAACTCTGACAACACCATAGCATGTAGACGTGAGGCATCAAGGAGATGAATTAATAATAGTTAAGTAGTGGTTGTCTCACAACCAATCAATATAGGATTCTGCACATAGTACGTTAATAGAGTATTAGTTTATGCTACAAGAGCTGATATATTGTGAACACCGTTCAATTGATTTAGGATTTGATTTGTGAATTTCGTAAAGAAGAAATAGAGAGTATTATCAGATCTCTTGCTTGGTAGAGGTAAGTAACCTTTATCCTTAACTAGTATTTTCTCAATTTTATATATTAAATATCCCTATTTGTGAACTTATTATTATTGTTTATTATTCTATTATGCCAAAATCAACTTTGTTTCTAAATATCAAAAAATCATTGTATTTGTAAAGTATTGTTTACTTCAAAAATTCAGATCAAGCATGTGATTATATGTTACAAGAATCTTTATCAAGCTTATTTGTTAAACTGATTTGTTTTTGTACATAATTTGAATAAGGTTTGAAAATCACTATGTTTTGGAATTCAAATATATTTTAAATGTGTTTTGATATTTGAAAACTCTCAGTCTGACTATGTTCTGGGCCCCACCAATGGGGATTATACGTTGGTACCGAAACTAGTTTCATTCTGGGGTTTGCCACCGACCTATGTGTGGTTTTTGGGCCTTGTCACAAGGATAATGTGGCCGTAGTCACTAAAGACTGTTTAGTATATGTATTTATATCTATATCTGAATCTGAATCTGAATCTGAATCTGTATTTGAATCTATATTTGTATCTGTATTTATTTCTGAATATGTTTAACTTGCTATTTGCAAATGAAATTATATTTTATTTTGTGAACCAAACCAAATGCTTTATTAAAACCATCGTTGAGAATTTTGTAGTACCTATTTATATATGTTTTTTAACAAATGTATGTTTGATCCGACTAGATAAGGATATTTGGTTATTTACTGGGCCTCCCAGCTCACCCCCCATTTATTTTCCCATTTTAGATTATAAGGATTAGCTAGCTCGGACGTTGCGGGGGAGTTGTGTGAGAAGGACTTTTAGGCATGGATAATAGTAGTATTTCTTATTTGTTGTTTAAGGACTTTATGTGATAGACTTTTTGCTTATTAGGCTTTGGAATAGCAATGCATGGGTTTAAATTCATTTGAACTTACTGGTTATTATGTTAATTTTGGAGATTTTATATCAAGGATATTATTTTTTACAATCTGTTTGTAAGGCCTGGCACACTTGTAAGGTACGCCTTATGGGTGTGCGGCGATTGTCACGTGTCGAGCTCATGCTTTGGGTTCGGGGCGTGTCAAATTGTTTCTTTAGTATTTGATGGGTTCTGTTTTACTCTTCACACAACCTGTGGTAGATGCTGCTTTCTTTTCTTTTTTCTTTTTTTAATAATAAAACAAATGAATAATTGGTGTGTCATCACAATATTTAAAGATTTTCATCTGAAAACTGTAAATCTAATTGTAGTTTTGATTGTCTTGGTGATGAACAGCCCTCCTCCACTAATGGGTAAAAATTTACTTGCAGTTAGATTTCATTTTTACTATTTTTTTTTTTCACTTGGATACTGTTTTTAGGTGGCTTTCCCTTATTGGGTTGTGTTGATGAGGAAGTTGTTTTCCCTTTTGATGTTGGAATTGAATATATATATATTTTTTTTTGGTCATTTGAAAGAAAATTCAAAACCATCTTTATGGAAGTCCAAGTGCGTCACCTTTATGATCTTGACCATTTTGCCTGCATAAAATCATAGTTGTACAAGCAAGTGTGTTATTTTCTTGTATCAACAGTATTAAATTACATATTCATATGTTCCACTGCAGATCAGATCAGATGGTGCACAACTTCATCTTGATAATAGCTACACACCAAGTACGATCTCCATTCGTCATAGGGATGGTTTCCATAATCTGAAGGTAATATCTATGGTTTGTGTTATTAATAATAATTTATGTTTAATATATATATATATATATATATATATATTTTCCCTCAATTTTAAGACCTGTAGATTGACCAAGTTCTGGCTATATCTGTTAGGTGATCGACAAAAGGCCTCCACGGTACGAAAAGTATATTTTAACAATTGGGTTAAAAAGAAGTGTTATGTCATAATTAAGAGTTATTAGTATCCATTGGGACGTTATTGTAGTGGCAGGTTGACAAAATGGTAAGATGATTGAGATTGAGCTTAAAAGTGGATGGATTTTTCAAACAACGAAATAAAGATTTGAATTTTATATTGAGCTACATGGTTCTTTACAAACCTCTGAAAGTGCAATCTCTGTCTTTCCCATTTTCCTTTCCTTCCTCTTTCATTTGTTCCAGTCTCGAAACACAGTGTGAGTCTAAGCATGAAGTTCTGGAAGATCCTGAGTAGCCTAATCGAGGAGACCCTGCCTGAATGGCAGGACAAGTTCTTGTCCTACAAGGACCTCAAGAAGCAGCTTAAGCTCATATACCCTGCCCAACCCTGCCCCCACACCCACAATAATAAACGCCCCAGATTGGACCAAGACAACAACGATGACCAGGTGTCCAAGGAGGTTATCGATTTCCTCAACCTTTTGGAGGTCGAGATCGACAAGTTCAACGCTTTCTTCGTCGACAAGGAGGAGGAATACGTTATTAGATGGAAGGTTCGTTTTTCTTTTTCCCTTTTCTATTTTTTGTGAATTGTCGTTAATCTACTTGTGTTGTTTTACAATAAATTATTAAAATTGATTAAATACTTTTTAATTAAGCAGGGGCTCAGAACTGCATAACTTCTTTTGCTTAATAGAGAAGCTCTTAGTGAATCATCCTAACACTTTTTAGAGTGATATGTTTTTAGTTTTACAGAAGTTTGAAAAGTACCTAATATGTACTTTATCTCCTCTGGCATGATGATTGTGGTTGTGACACCAAATCTTACGTTTAATGAAATATGGAACCTATTTTTTTCTTGATTCGTAGTTCCTTTATGAAAAAAGAAAAAACATAGTTCCACTCTATAAGTTTTTTCCACTTTTGATTTGTGTGTTTATACGTGTACATATACATATATCAATTAATGAACTCTTTTCCATTTTTCCTTTCCTTTCATTTATCTATTTGGAAAAAAAAAAAAAACAGGTGACTATGGTGGAGATAGCATTACTGGACATGTCCAGTAACTTAGACCTTGAATGGATTGATTGTTTTAGAGATGTAAAGGAAGTACTTGAAGATACTAATGAAATTGTGGAAGATTTTGTGAGAAGATATCTAGGCATGACTTTATGGGAGTGGTGACAATTGACCAATTGTAGTTACATAAGAAGAACTCTACCTTTTTTTTTTTTATTGATGAAAATGTTTTTGTATACAATAAATTATGTGGTTGTGATAAAAGATTAGTCTCAATTGTACTAATCCAATGCGTCTTCTTTTTGTAGCAAAGAAGCACAATGTGGTTACAAGAAGTTAGTGCAAATTGCCACTTATAACATGTGTATTGACAGAATTCTAAAACAAGTATTATTTGTTTGAATTCAATGAATAAAGAACTCCTTTGTTAAGTTTTGCTCTGTCACTCCACGATTATTGTCATGTTAGTGAAGAATAAATGCCTGAGTTATAAAGTTCATTAATTATTTTTATATTCAGGCTTCTCCTTTTGTCCATACATTATATTGTTTTGTGACTACAATGATGGTTAGTAGAAGTACTTCTACAAATCCCTAATTTCAAGGAACTAAATTTACAGAACCATTGTTGAACTAAACGATATGGTCCTTTGGTGGTATGAGTTATGAGTATTAAGAATTTATTCATCTCTCAAAAGAAAGGATGTTTAAACAAATTGTTGATTGGTTTGATGATTGCATAATGGGACGCTAAAACGTAAATTCATAGATATAATATTTGACAAGATTCCCAACTTCTGGCAACATCTCATTCTTTTAAAAAAAGAAAAAGAAAAAAAAAAAAAAAAAAAAGAGAGACATATTTAATAGAAGAAAAGAAAAATAAGCCAAGATTTTTTAGATTTCATTTTTGATAGCTTTCCTGTGCATTGCACGGGTTTGCGACTAGTTAGTATTATTTCACTATATGGGTGAGTTATGTCTTGCTTATTGGACAAATTTAGCCCTTATGTTTTGCTAAAGTAACAAATTTAAACGACGAGAACATCTTCTCTATTTCTTTGTTTCGGTTGCTTGGAGCCAAAACAATTCTTTGGAAAAATCTTTGTTTATTTTCTATATTTTTTTTTGGTTTATGTATTGTTCCATTAGTTTTGGGCCTCTTGCAAAAGTGAAACACACCAACTACTGCGAACACGATAACATGAGTTTAGGAGCCTTACGAAATTTGAATATTGTTTGAGAGCATGATTTTGATCAGGTAAGGACGGGTGTGTTGGGAATAAAAACCTTATTCCTAAAACCTGTGGGATGCGAAAATAAATAATAAGCACAATCACACACAAGAACACAAAGATTTACGTGGAAAAACCCTTTTTACTTGAAGGGAAAAAACCACGGGACAAATTCCGAATAAATCCACTATTATAATACGCAATTACAATAGTTCTTCTCAAGTTTTATACCTAACTTGAGGTCCTCACCAAATACAATAATAATCTCTCTAGGAATTAACATTCAACAAATTCTCTAGAGGAAAACCCCAAATCCCTTTCGCAATTCTCAATTGCGGTTTGCTCTCCCAATATTGCTCTCTCAATATTGCGGCATTGGCTTCCTCACAATTGTTTCTCTCAATTGCGGCACACACTCAAAGCACTCACTGCTTCTTCGCAATTCTCAATTGCGGTTTGCTCTCTCAATATTGCGGCACTGTCATAACCCCATTTTTACCCCTGGGATTTTCTCGAGTGTTGACACGTAAAACGAGACAGCCCGAATCGAGCCGGCCTGATTCGACTAGGGTTCACCACATCAAATACTCCCAAGAAGAAGATCCGGGACGCATCTCCCGAAGATTGACCAGGGTTGACCGAGTTTGACTAAGGTTTGACCAGGCCGTTTCTGACCCGACGGAGGCCCACTAGGCCCTAACACCCTTGAAACGCGGTCCAGGATACGTTTCCCAGAGCTCGGAGAATTTTGACCAAGTTTGACCAAGGTTGACCAAGGTTTGACCGGACCATTGACCTGACCAAAAGTTGAATCGAACTGACCACCCCTTGACCATTGTGTAAAGTGCGATGAGAGCTTCGATTCGGTACTTTACGGGCCAAGAACGGACAAGAAACGAGAGAGTTATGGTCAAAACTGTGGAAAAACGGTCTAACACCTAGCCAAATTTTGCTAAGTGTTTTGGACAAGACAGCTTATTTGGGAGGCAACATCCGCATGCATATTCTCTCCGACTCGCTGCAACTTGGTCCGCAAGCCGAGACCCTTAAGCAAGAGGTTTGCTTCAGCTACCACACGCAACTTTCGGATCGTCAAAAGCTCCTCCGGTTAAGCCGGAATCTCGATCGGAAAATGACCCCATGAAATAAGGAACATTCCAACGGCCTCTGTTCGCAAGATCATATCTTGTGAACCCAAGCTCGCCTCTGTGCAAGGTCCGTACTGTTGAAAAGTAGGTAGCACAAGCTTTCCGACGATACCAAGAACGTCAAAATCCAATATCGGGAGCTACGTCTACCATGCACGTGAAAACAGGCCGACAAAATAAGGCTGTGCTGAAAATTCCGGAACTTTTCCACCGACGTTGCCACGCTTGCGCGCAGAGTCTTCCTGACTCGCAACAAGTTGATCCACAAGCCCGGGCACGTTGGAAAGAAGACACATTCATGCACGACGTGGAACTCTCGGATCGCCAAGATTTTACTGGGTCTAGCCAGAATCCCGATCGGAAAACTGTCCTCAAACGGACCAAAAACACTCTAGTGGCCTCTGTTCGCGGAACCATATCTCGCCAACCTAAGCTCAAATTCCCGTAAATCCGGAACCTTGCAAAAGTAGGCAGTGCAAGCTTTCTGACGGTACCAAGAACGTCAAAATCCAACATTGGGAGCTAGGCCAAATATGCGCGCGAACTGGGACAAGATTTAAGAAAAAGCGCGCCAGGAACAAAACGCATTTTTCCTCCCGGACAGCCGCCTTCGCGCGCAGAGTCTTTCCTACTCGCTACAAGTTGACCCGCGAGCCCGGGTGCGTTGGAAAGATAACGACTCCAGCTACGACGTGGAACTCTCGGTTCGCCGATAGCATCCCCCGTTTGATCGGAATCTTCACCGGAAAAGCGCACAAAAACAGCTTTGACACCCCGACTTCCGGGAGCCATAACTCTCTCATCCAAACTCCGATTCACGCAAAATTTATACTGTTGGAAAGAGGACATCGAGAGCTTTCCGGAAATATGCTGCATTACCCATTTTGAGTTCCGGAAGACCTCCAAAACTGCCCTCGAAAATCAGGTCAAAAAAGGTACGCTTGCAAAAATCGAGGAGGATTTGATGGGGGCTGGCGTGGAAGGCGTGCACGCCGAGCGCGCCATCATCACTCGCCGCGCGCCATGATGGTGCGCCAGGCGTGCACGCCCCCTATAAAACCAGCCCTCCCCCCCCTCATTTGCACATAATTTTTACTCGGGGACTAGGCCTTCTTGAGCGTAGAATAAGCAGAAAATAGGGGTTTAGGGGGTTTTAGGAAGGGTTTTTAGGTAGTCTTAGAGTGAGAGACTCCTCTCTAGGTACTCTCTCTCTCTAAGCTCTTTCTCTCTCCTCTTCTCTCTCTTTTTTTTTTTTTTTTCTTAGTGGAGGTGACTAGTAATGATCCCTAAAAAGGGAAGGGATTCACAAGGATCCACTCTTATTTGTGATTTTTAGTTCATTATTGCTTTACTTATGCACTTTTAGTTCATTAAATGTTCATTTATGTTCTTTAAGTTCATGTCTAGCTTTATATACTTGCTTTAAGTTCATTTATCGCTTTTATGCTTTAAGATTCATTTATTGCTTTCCATATTTGCTTTAAATACGTTTATAGCTTTTCGCAATGCTTTAAATACATTTAGTGCTTTATTATTGTGAATATTATATTGTGATTATCCCTTCCCCCGTGTTTTAGTACGGCAAATATTGAGTGGCTTTGGCGGAGTGCGTAAGACCTCTAACGAGGCCGTAACAACCATGTTAGCCCACGAGGTATTTGACCCGAAAAATACATCCCCATGTCTAAATAATGTCATTTATCACTTTATTTACATTTATTACATACTTGTGAATATTATATTGTGATTATCCCTTCCCCCGTGTTTTAGTACGGTAAATATTGAGTAGCTTTGGCGGAGTGCGTAAGACCTCTAACGAGGCCGTAACAACCATGTTAGTCTACGAGGTATTTGACCCGAAAAATACATCCCTATGTCTAAATAATGTCATTTATCGCTTTATTTACATTTATTACGTACTTGTGAATATTATATTATGATTATCCCTTCCCCCGTGTTTTAGTACGGCAAATATTGAGTAGCTTTGGCAGAGTGCGTAAGACCTCTAACGAGGCCGTAACAACCATGTTAGTCTACGAGGTATTTGACCCGAAAAATACATCCCTATGTCTAAATAAGTAGATTTATCGCTTTATTTACATTTACTACATTGTGCATATTATATTGTGAATATCCTCCATTTTTCCCTTTATAATTTAGGCGTGATAATCCCAATTGGTCGTGGTGGACTATGTAAGACCTCAATGAAGCTTTAACCACCATGTAATCCCATAGGCATTGGACCCTTTGAAAAATCTTGGTTATAAGTAGATTTATCGCTTTATTTACATTTACTACGTACTTGTGAATATTATATTGTGATTATCCCTTCTCCCGTGTTTTAGTACGGCAAATATTGAGTAGCTTTGGCGGAGTGCGTAAGACCTCTAATGAGGCCGTAAAAACCATGTTAGTCTACGAGATATTTGACCCGAAAAATATGTCCCCATGTGTAAATAATGTCCTCTATCACTTTATTTACATTTACTATGTTGTGCATATTATATTGTGAATATTCCCCATTTTTCCCTTTATGATTTGGGCATGAAAATCCCAATTAGTCGCGATGGTTTATATAAGACCTCAAAGAGGCATTAGCCATTACGTAATTCCATAGGGTATTGGACCCACGAAAATCCTTTATTTTAAACCCCGTTATTTTCATTATCGTCCATTTTTTCATTTTTGATTTGGGCATGAAAATACCGAACGGTATTGGTGGTTTTAGGTAAGTCTTTCAATAGCGCTAAACCCCATGTAAATCCATGAGGCGTTGGACCCGTAAATTGCAAACATACTTTCAAAACGATTTTCATCACATAAGTCTTATTTGGCATCAAAGGTTTAGGTAAGTCTTTCAATAGCACTAACCCTTTGTGTAAGCCCGAAAAGGCATTGAAACCCATATTTTCAAATAGATTTT
>BKZX01028046.1:24111-46130 GCA_014362285.1 Fagus crenata
GAAGGTTTAGGTAAGTCTTTCAATAACACTGACCCTTCGTGTAAGCCTGAAAAGGCATTGAAACCCTCTTTTTAGATTGTTTTGTTGTATTCATGTAAATCCTATAGTGGTGTTGAGATTCGAATAAGTCTTTCAATAGCATCGAACTCCGACCCCACGAGGTCTTAACCCTTTCCTTAAAAATTCTTGTGACGTAATAAATTGCATTTTGGAGTAAACCTTATATTTATGTCAACCCATATTTGTCATCCTCATTCATTTTCATGATATATGTGTTGCGACTATGCCATGACTATTTGTTTGGATGTCTCACCGTTTTACCACCTTGATACTTTGCTTGCTTGTTTATCGCTTTGATATAAAAATGTGATTAAAATACACTTTGCCATGAAAACCTTAAAAAGAGTAAATATGGTAATGCGGGCGTTAGAAACGAAGTTGGTACAATCCAAGGGTTATAGCTCGCCCTGGCTTTTGGACACCATGGTATGAGTCCTTTACACGGGGGCATGGCTGGTACGTGCTTTCGTATAGGGGATTCTACACGTTCTAACTCCCATAGGATCATGGTCTAAAATTCCCTAAAGTGTGAATTAATCATCCAAAACCACCGCCATTTGACGGACTGCTTTACTCTTGGAAATCAAGGGTAAAGAGATCCCGAATATGGCATCAAAAATATTAATTGTTTGTCCTGGCACTAGGTGTTAGGATTTCGAGTATATCCTACCACCGAAATGCCCGGAAACTTAAAAAATACAAAGATAAGGAATGGTGAAATAAAGAGTCTAATCAAAACCGAACAAAGTCACATTACGTTTGCCATTTTTGGTATATCGTATGACGAAAATCGGGACATTTGTACATAATTAAAACCAACAACTTAGGCTTAGCAAATAAAAGGGAACACTAGAAAGGAGGTAACTGTTTTCTTAAACGGATGTCGTGGGGTGCCTAACACCTTCCCCACGCATAAGCAAACCCCCGAACCTATCTCTGGTTCAAGACCATTTTCGTTGTAAATGTCTAAATAAGATAAAATCTATTAGACATAGGTGCCCAATCACACCTTAAAATTTCCCATGGTTGGTGGCGACTCCAAATTTGTGCTCACACGCACACACGTACACAAGTTCCCACACACACACACAACTCGTATCTCGAAACGGAAAAGAGACAGAGATCACACACAACACTCGCCAAATGGGGGTCGGTATCAAGGAAAAATATAATAAAATTAAATAAAAAAAAAGATAGTAAATTTTTCCGTCGGTGTCGACAGCTTGGCGACTCCACTGGGGACTTAGAGGGTTTAAGCCTATAGTCTTTCGGTGTTTTTTCTTTACTAAGCATGTGTGTATATATTTGTTGGTATTCGTTATTTGATTTATTCTTTATTTCATCTTGTATAGTGTTTGATTTTAGCATGTCTATATTCTTGTACATATAAACTGCGAATATAGGATAGAGATTTATTTTATGCAACACATATTATATATTGTGCTTTGTACAAAAAAAAAAAAAAGTCTTTTCCCTTTTTGTTTTCAAAATCATGACATTTACACTCATTGGACTTTTGGGTCGAACCCGGACTCAGGTGGGGCCGGGCTGGTACAGGCTCCACCACGAACCCTTTTATATCTAGGACATGGAACACGAGAATTCACCCTTCTCCCTTCACACCCGTGGAGATCGAGGGGGGCGTGCAAGTGCTTCCCCGGTGATCCAATACACTTTCGACTTCCTTCGGGAGGATGAAATGGGCACGATCATCGGCCCCTTTAGGAAACAGAATTCCAAACCGTGTCATACCATGTTGCATATAGTGAACTGTAGTGTAGAAAACCTACCTGTGAGGGCTCTGATAAAAGCCAACCGAGTGAACATCCAACCTAAGATAGGGTACCCAAAAATATGAGGTGTCTTTTCAAAATGAGTCAAGGGAAAAGCGTTGTGCTATTTTCTAGGTGGTGATAAAATAAATGGAGTCGAACCAGGTTCTATCTCTTCGAACCTTTGTTTGCATGTCATTATTTGATAAAGGGATAGGATAACCACATTGTCCATACCCGTCACAAACCACTCAAACCCTAAGAGTTCCAAACTCTACATGGGATGTATAGAGTCGTGTCGTACCCAACCAAAAGTACAACCCTCACATTAACCGACACCAGTTCCCTCCAAAAATTTTCAAAAAACGGAACCGAACGCTGAAAGGCTGGTCAAATTTTCAGTAATGTGAGAGTCTAGCTTTTCGTTAGTACATAGTCTTGTCGTATGCAACCAAAAGTATGACCTTCACATTAACTGACATCGGTTCCCCAAAATCTTTCAAAGTGGAACCAAACGCCGAAAGGCTTGTCGAATTTCAGTAATGTGAAAGTCTATCTTTTCGTTGATACAATTGTAACCGTCGTGTATAGAGTCATGTCGTCCTCAACCAAAAGTACGACCCTCGCATTTACCGACATCGGTTCCCTCCAAAAATTTTCAAAAAATGGAACCGCACACCGAAAGGCTCGTCAGATTTTGATAATGCAAGAGTCTACCTTTTCGTTAGTACGTCTGTAAACCCCAAGAGTTTCCAAACTCTACAAAGTCGTGTAGAGTCTCGTCATGTCCAACCAAGAGTATGACCTTCGCACTAACTGACATCGGTTCTCAAAAATCTTTCAAAATAGAACCGAACGCCGAAAGGCTCGTCAAATTTTGATAATGCGAAAGCCCATCATTTCGTTGACAAGTCCACACATGTGTCAATCTTAAGAGTTCTAAACTCTATATAGGAATGTAGATATTTACCCATTGTGTTGTTCGTCAACCAAGAATACGACTTTTTGCACCTATCGACACTGGTTCCCCAAAATCTTTCGAAATGGAATCAGGCGCCGAAAGGCCCGTCGAATTTCCAATGGTGTGAAAGCCCATTTCTTTGCTGACAAAACCGTCATGTGCATACATAAATGTCTATCTGTGTCATCCCGATCCTTATATTGATTGATAACGGTCACCCAAGTTTCAAAACAAAACCATGAGCCGAAAGGCTCGCCAATTTTGGCAACCCAATGGAAAATCCATCCATTTGTCAACGCATATTACATTCATGCATAGCATACATACGCATAAATACTCAGCCATGGTTTACCCACAAAGTAAGCCAAAGTCATGCACTCAACTGTGAATTCAAAATCTAACTTGACATTGTTGACTCCTTTCTAGGTTGTATCTACACTCACGATCAAATGGCGGAAGAAGCAAGCAAACTCCAAGGATTGGAAGGTCGGGTAGCGGCGCTAGAAACAAAGTTTAACTGTTTGTTACAATTCATACATCGTATGACCAAACAGATGGAGGAAAAGAAGAAGGCAATGATCAGCAAAGGGCAAAAAGAGATCTACCTAGCCCTCAGCCTGTCAAAGGCAGCCCAGACTCTACCAACTCCAAGAAGGCCAGCCTTCCACATCCCTAGGCCATCCCGGACAGAGCCCCAGCAGTTCCAACCATTGCCAATCCCAGTCCCACAACTGTATACCTTGCTGGTTAAGAAGAAGATGATTACGCCTGTCGGCCAAAGGACGCGTATCGGACCACAACCCAAAGACTACAACAAGGACCTGACCTGCGAGTACCATTAAGGAGAAGTCGGGCACACAGTGGAAAATTGCAGGGTCTTGAGGCACCGCATCCAAGATCTGCTAGACCAAGGAGTGTTGAAGTTTTGGATAGAAGGGGTCATAAACACAATTGGAGTAGAGAAGAGTGACGAAGTTGATACCGCCTCCACAAAAATACCATGGGAGCCACTCTTCCATGAGCTAAAGAAGCGAGGGCTACTCACCGTACCAAGGGCACCAAAAGAGTCAACAGAAGCAGGCACATGCCAGTATCACCCCGGGGCTCAAGACCACAACCTACAAAGTTGCGAAGAGTTCAAAAAGGAAGTCGCCAGTCTAATGACGAGAGGACTGATAAAGAGGAGGAGAGAACAGCCAGAGAAAGATTGCATGACAATTGACCAGCTAAGACTTAGCCCTTATGAAAGGACAAACTTCCAAGCAAGGATGGAAAGAATTAAAGAGGATTTTGAGGAATTCTGTGAGAAAAAGAAAGAAGAATTGGGGAAGCTCACACCAGCCACACCACCGGAGATGTCCAAGCCCGATCCAGTGGTCATCCAATATGCTACCAAAGAAAAGGTCATGCTTCAGACAGCTTCAGTATCCACGGTTCAATCTTTGGAGAAAGTTCCAAGCGTGGTGATCCAAGTTCCGCAACCTTTCCCCTACCATGACAACAAGAGGGTTCCTTGGAATTATGGGATGAAAGTAATATCAACACGGGAAGGCAAGCCTAAAATGGAGGAAGAAATGGTTGGGAACCTCACGTCCAGACTTGGCGGGATCACTAGGAGCGGTAGGTGCTACACCCCGGAGGAGTTAGAAAAAAGGTGGAAGGAAATAGGAAAGGTGACAGAAGATCCCATAAAGACAAAGGTAGCAGAAGACGAGACTGCGGATTTCTTAAGGATAATCAAGAGCAGTGAGTACAGCGTGGTAAAGCAACTAAGCAAGATGTCCTCCCATATATCAATACTGGCACTGTTACTCGCATCCGAGTCACACAGGAAAGCTCTACTGAAAGTATTAAACGAAGCATATGTGCCGGAGGACATTACCGGACCATCCTTCGAAAACATGGTGACCTCTATATTAGTCACAAATCAGCTGACTTTCTCCGACGATGAGTTGCCTCCGGAGGGGAGAGGCCATGTTAAAGCTTTGTATATCTCCATCAAGACCAATGACCACATTGTGTCAAGGGTACTAATTGACAATGGATCGGCTCTGAACGTATGCCCACTGTCAACCTTGGAGAAGCTAGACATCGACCCCAGTCGTGTTAGGGTCACTAGCATGGTTGTATGAGCTTTCGATGGAACTCGCAGAGAGGTATTAGGAGAGATAGACCTGCCAGTAGAGGTTGGCCCGCAAGTCTACAACATCAATTTCCAGATGCTGAAAATTGATTCTCCTTACAACTTACTATTAGGGAGACCATGGTTGCATACGGTCGGAGCGATACCCTCCTCCCTACACCAGAAAATGAAACTCATCATTGGCAACCAATTGGTCACCATCCTAGCTGAAGAACCTATATCCATTTACAATGACGGCAAAATCCCCTACATTGACGGATGTGCATCCGAGGAAGCATCATTCCACAGTTTTGAGTTTGTCACTGTCATCCACAGAGTGGCAGCCGTTGAACCAAGATTGTCTAGAGCCGGGATTATGGTGGCTAGAGAATTTGTCAAGGCAGGATTTCAGCCAGGGCAAGGTCTAGGCTGCACGAACCAAGGAAGAACTGCGATTGTAACTTTGGAGGGAAACAAAGACAGATACGTGCTTGGATACACCCCGACTAGAAAGGACCATCAGATAGCTTATGAAGCCCGAAGGCAAAGAGCTGCGACAAAGCTCAGAGGAGAGAAATGGCCTGAGAAGAAGATGGTTATCCCCCACATCCGCACCACCTTCCCCGCATCAGCAATGTTTCAAGTTGACGAGGGCGACGTGGACGAGCTGACATTACTTTTCGTTGAAGATTTGAGTGTCAACGCCACCACCACGGAAGGAGATTCCACAGCACTCCCAATCCACCCCGATCAATACGAGGAAGTAGATCTCGAAGGCATCCTGGATGAGGAGGATCTCAAGGGGTATCATATAGAGGAGGAGACATTCAATGGAGACAATGGGGAAGAAGCTGACCTCCCCGATCTACTCCCACACCTGATGATTTCACGCGGGCTCGAAACTCTGGAATTCGAGATGTTTTGCGAGCATGAAGACCCAGAGTCCCATCTGCAGAGATACCGCAAGAGGATGGCTCTATACACGGATAATGAAATCTTAATGATCTCAATGTTCCATGAAAGCCTACCGGAGTGTGCAGTCACCTGGTTCTATCAGTTGAAGAATATTACCTGCTGGGAGGATCTGGCAAGAGCTTTCCTAGACCTATACCGCCACAACCTCAAAACCCCACCAAGCAACGTCACCACCACCACTACTGAAGAAGAATATGCTGGCCCCATGGTTAAAGGGTTGAGCATCCACACCATCACCGAGGAGGAGGATTCCACCACCACACCACCGACCCGCCACTGCCAACAGGGAGAATAAGCCAAGATGTGGACCTGTGTGCCATTGCTACAGCGTGTCTCAAGTAGCAATGAGTAAGCGGTATCCCAGCTAGGGGTAACTCGGTTTTGAGTATACCAATAGCTCGAGAATTTTTATATCGAACAATTTCGGGTTTCTATGTTTATTTTATGCTTTCAAGATATCATGCCACAATCATAATCATTTCATCATTGTAATATTTCCGTTTTCATATTTCAAATGATATGTCACGTGTTTATTCCACGAATTTCTCTATCTCAAATATTCTAAGGTGCATTAAATAAATCCACTCCGCCATCACATAAAGCAAATGGCTTCCCCTTTTAATTTTCTTACTGTTTTTCCATCCGCCGTCCTTTCCAGGATTACACGCAAAACCTCAAACGATCCCCACGTCTCCGAAATTGACAACAAAACGAATTGCTCACTGGATAACATAGATAATTCTAACGAAGAAATCGAATTGCCAAATGACATCCTTGAGGCATTAGAGAGACAAGATGAGGGGTCCAAACCTAACATAGAGGAACTAGAGATCGTCAATCTGGCCGATGAAGGTGAAGAACCAAGAGAAGTCAAGATTGGGACCCGCTGCGCCACAAAGCAAAAAGAGGCGTTCATCACACTATTAAGAGAGTTCCACGAGATCTTCGCCTGGTCTTACCAAGACATGCCAGGCCTAGATACAGATATAGTGGTCCACAAGATTTCGTTGAAGCCAGAATGCAAGCCCGTGAAACAAGCACTGCGACGAAGGAAGCCTGAAGTCATTTTGAAGATCAAGGAGGAAGTGGAAAAGCAATTGAAGGCAGGATTCCTGAGCACAGTGACTTATTCGGACTGGGTAGCCAATATAGTCCCGGTCCCGAAGAAGGATGGAAAAGTTAGAATGTGCGTGGACTACCGGGATTTGAACCGAGCCAGCCCGAAGGACAACTTTCCTCTACCCCACATTGACACCTTGGTCGACAACACAGCAACGAATGCCGTGTTCTCATTCATGGACGGATTCTCAGGGTACAATCAGATCAAGATAGCCAAAGAAGACAAATCCAAGACTGCTTTCGTCACACATTGGGGAACCTTCGTATACGATGTCATGCCTTTCGGTCTGAAGAACGCAAGAGCCACTTATCAACGGGCCATGGTCACCCTCTTCCACGACATGACATCATGAGATAGAGGTTTACGTGGATGACATGATTGCTAAGTCTCGTACCGCACAAGATCATCTCACAGACCTACGCAAGCTGTTCCAGCGACTGAAGAAGTATCAGCTCAGACTGAACCCGAACAAGTGTGCCTTTGGTGTCACATCCGGAAAGTTATTAGGCTTCATCGTCAGCGGCAGGGGAATTGAGATTGACCCTGCAAAGGTTCAAGCCATACGAAGCATGCCCGCACCAAGGACAGAGAAAGAAATCCGAAGCTTCTTGGGAAGGATTAATTATATAGCTCGCTTCATTGCATAGCTTACTGTGACCTGCGAGCCTCTGTTCAAGCTACTGAGAAAAGATGTGAAGATAAAATGGACTGAAGATTGCCAGAGAGCTTTTGACAAGATCAAGGAGTATCTGCTCAACCCACCTATCCTGGTTCCGCCAACTCCAGGACGTCCCCTCATTCTATATCTCACAGTCCAAGAAGCATCTATGGGCTGCATGTTGGGACAACAAGACGAGACTGGGAAGAAAGAGCAAGCAATCTACTATCTTAGCAAGAAGTTCACCGAACCGGAGACCCGCTACTTGTTGGTTGAGAAGACGTGCTGCGCGCTGGCTTGGGCCTCCAAGAAGCTGTGACAGTACATGCTCTACTACACCACTTGGTTGGTATCCCGAATGGACCCGATCAAGTATATCTTCGAAAAGCCCGCCTTAACTGGGAAGATCGCACGGTGGCAAGTGCTCCTATCCGAGTTCGACATCTTATTTGTGGCCCGGAAAGCGATCAAGGGACAGGCCATAGCCGATTACTTGGCAGATTACCCGTCTAAGCAGTTAGAACTGATGGACTTAGAATTCCCAGACGAGGACGTGATGATAGTCGACGAAGATAATCACGGCAGGTGGAAGCTTTACTTTGACAGAGCAGCGAACGCTGTCGGAAGCGGGATTGGCGCGGTCTTGGTATCACCAAAGGGACAACAAACTCCTATCGCTGTCAAGCTGGAATTTGATTGCACCAACAACATGACTGAGTACGAAGCATGCATAGTCGGTCTGCAAGCAGCTTTAGAATTCGGTGCTTATGAACTGGAAGTTTTCGGAGACTCTCTATTGATAGTGTCACAGACTAACGGAGAATGGCAAGCTCGGGATCCCAAGCTCATCCCATACCAATGATATATCAGCCGGCTAGTCCCAAAGTTCAAATATATCACCTTCACATACACCCCAAGAGCTCACAATCACTTTGCTGATGCGCTCGCCACACTAGCAAGCCTAATCAAGCTAGTAGAAGGGGATGATGTGCGACCATTGTGGATCGAGACTCGAGACATCCCGGCGTACTGTGTGTGCGTGGAAGAGTGCATGAATGTCGAGGCAGAGATAGACAACAAGCCATGGTATTATGATATCAAGCGCTTCATCCAAGACAGAGAGTATCCACCACGGGTGACTGAAAATGAGAAGAAGTACATCAGAAGGATGGCTTTCCAGTTCTTCTTAAGCGGAGAGATCCTGTACAAGCAAACTCATGACGCCACCCTCCTACGATGTGTAGATGTAGAGGAAGCCAATCGATTGATTCAAGAGATGCACGCGGGATTAATGGGAGCCCATGCCAATGGACCCTTCCTGGCTCGGAAGATTATGAGAGCTGGCTCTTACTGGTTGACAATGGAGAGGGACTACATCAGACACGTCCAAACATGCCACAAGTGCCAGATGTATCAGAACAGCAAGAATGCACCTCCCCAATATCTTCACACTATGGCCTCGCCATGGCCCTTCTTAGCTTGGGGAATGGATGTAATTGGTGCAATTACCTCAAAGGCGTCTAACGGGCATGAATTCATACTGGTGGCCATCAACTATTTTACCAAGTGGGTGGAGGCATGTTCCTTTAAGAATGTTACTCAAGTCGCGGTCACCCGGTTTGTGAAGAATAACATTATCTGCCGTTACGGAATGCCGGAAATGCTCATCACCGACAATGCTTCCAACCTGAACAACCGTATGATGGACCAGCTATGCCAGCAGTTCAAGATCCAGCATCACAACTCTGCTCCATACCGTCCGAAGATGAACGGAGCTGTAGGAGTTGCCAACAAAAACGTGAAGAAGATTCTAAGCAAGATGACGGAGACGTACAAAGATTGGCACGAGCACCTGCCTTATGCCTTGTGTGCCTACCGAATGTCAGTAAGGACATCTGTTGGAGCCACTCCCTACTCTCTGGTATATGGGATGGTGTAGACACCTCGTTTTGCTACCTACATAACCTAAGAACACAAATTAGGGTCATTTCCAAAATAAATCCAAAGAACGAAGCGTACAACTTCTCTAAGACAATTTTGACCATTTGATTGACAATTTGAATTGATTAAACAAATCTCCACTTCAAATTACTCAAAACAACATGTCACAAGCCCAAATCAGACCATAAGTGCAAATGTTATGATCAATTGAAGATTTAACGGATAGAGTGCATAATGATTTAATAATTCCGGGTGCATGGGATTAATCCAAACTAACTATTATTGGTCCATTAATTGGGTTGATTTTAATTAGTGAGGTGTAAACATCTTATTGGCTTGTAAAGATTATTAATTATGGACTCTACTACGTTAAATAAAATCAGTTTAAGTTGGACAAATAGTATGATTAATTAATTAAAATATAAGGATTAATTGAAATAAATTAATTCAAATATTTTAAGAAGATTAAGATCACTATTATATCTAATGTTTATCATAAAAAGTGGGAAAATATTGAACAAACGGATAAATACAAAAAAAAGGGCTGAAAACGTTTGTTTAAAACTCGAAGTACCGGCCGGTACTTTGATTGAGTTTTGAAGTACCGGCCGGCACTTCAAGCACACATTAAAGTACCGGCCGGCACATTGAAGTACCGGCCGGCAGTTCAAGAGTACCGGCCGGCAGTTCAAGAGTACCGGCCGGCACATTGAAGTACCGGCCGGCACTTCGAACCTGAAGCACGTTGTTTTATCCCAAAATTATCTCCAAACTTGAATTTCAAATTCTCACACGTCCAAGTCAGTCCACAGCTGGTTGAGGATAAAGAATAGGGATTATTTGAAGATAAAAAAATACAAAATTAAACAAATAGCTTCTCGTTTGTTTGGCTATAAAAAGGAAAGAGGGGTTCAGTTACAAGGGTCCCAAGGTTTGAGCTTTAGAGAGGATTCCAGATCATTCTGTGTATTTCTTCTAAAGCAGAAAACGTTCCTAAATAATCCCCCATTAAAAGACAGAGATAAGCCCCACAAAAAATCCCTTTTGGAGATTCTACGGCGAAGCTCTGTTCACGGGTTGAAGACCATCAAGGAAGCACCATTGGAGTTCTTTTTTGCAGCTGGGCAGTAAACAAACTCCCACCATTGCAGCCACACAGAAACTCTCTTGATCTTTGCTCTTCACCCTTTTTCAAAGTTGTGATTGTGATTAATTCTTTGTGTATTTTACTAATCAATTCTTTGATTGCAGCCAAAGTTGAACATAACTCTGGTGATTCTAAAGCAATCAAAAGGATCTTCTTCCACGTGCATGCAGGTAAGCATTCTTTACTGATTTTTTATTTGTTTGCCTATTCACATGATGATGACGACAATATGCTTTTTCACATGTAAATGATTTAATAAAGAACTTGAACCTTTAAAATAAATTTTATGGTGAACCATGCTTTTGTATATTGAAATATTTGTTTTGGCCAAGCTCTATCCTAGAAGACCGATTTTAATCGGGCAAAATGAGGTGCTTACACCTTCTCGTTTTGTAACCAAGCCCCCGAGCTTAGTCTTGAAGGTTCTAGATTAGTTCTTCTGTAAATGTAAATTTCTATTTTTACTATACTGTATTTAGGAAACATTCAAATGTAACTTTCTTAGATTGTACTTAGGAAACAAACTTTTGCTATGTAATTTTCTGTTTTGGACATTCCAATGTAATCATACAATCCAAATTGAATAAAAGAAATATTTTTAAGAATTTTTCTTATTTTTCTTTCTTGCAAAAATAAGTGGCGACTCTACTGTAACATCACCTTCATTCTAGAGGGATGATCATTCGTCAGTTGGGTCACATTTTGAGGCCCATTTGACCCTCGGGTCGTGGTTCTCACAGATGGAAGCAGTACTGCCAGTCGAAGTGGAGATCCCTTCGCTGAGAATCCTGTCACAAACTTAGCTGGAAGAAGCCGAGTGGGCCCAAGCACGGTATGAGCAGCTGAACTTCATAGATGAAAAGAGATTGGCGGCACTGTGCCACGGGCAGTTCTACCAGAGGCGAATCGAAAGAGCTTACAACAAGAAGGCTCGACCTCGCACTTTCCAACCCGGAGATCTCATTCTGAAGAAGAGGAACATGGCCCTATCAAACCCACGAGGAAAGTTCGCACCATCATATGAGGGTCCATACGTGGTGAAGAAAGCCTTCTCTGGAGGAGCAATCATTCTGGCTGATATGGATGGCGAAGAGTTCCGGTCACCTATCAATTCTAATTCTGTAATCAAGTACCATGTATAACTTTAATTAATTTAATCAAAGAAGAATGTTCGTCAAAAGTTCCAATTGGTTATTTTGATAATTTTGAAGAAGACCCGGGAAGCAATGAAAATCCGTAAGGACGTTGCCCTCGGATGAAATTACCGCGGGTATGGTGAAAACCTCGGAAGGGGCGCCATAGGCAAAAGTAACGTGGAAAGCTGGACTTGGCGTAAGCTAAGGGTAATATATGGCTAAAAAAAAAAAAAAACCGATATCACGACAAGACAGGCATCAAATCAGTGCAAGACTAGTGATCGGGGTTGTTATGCAGTAAAGAGGTTTTCGACGAAGAACAGACCATGTTATCCTTTGAGCAGTACGGTTTGTTCGATATAAAGAGAATGCTTGGGGATTGTCGACGCCGGCGGAAAAATTCTAAATTCTTTTTCTTTTTATTTTCCTAGATACCGACCCCCATTTGGCGAGTGTGTGTGTGATCTCTATCTCTTTTCCGTTTCGAGATACGAGTTGTGTGTGTGTGCGGGAACTTGTGTATGTGTGTGCGTGTGAGCACAAATTTGGAGTCGCCACCAACCATGGGAAATTTTAAGGTGTGATTGGGCACCTATGTCTAATAGATTTTATCTTATTTAGACATTTATAACAAAAATGGTCTTGAACCAGAGATAGATTCGGGGGTTTGCTTATGCGTGGGAAAGGTGTTAGGCACCCCACGACATCCGTTAAGAAACGGTTACCTCCTTTCTAATGTTTTCTTTATTTGCTAAGCCTAAGTTTGTTGGTTTTTATTATGAACAAATGTCCCAAATTTGGTCGAGCAATATACCAAGAATGGCAAATGCATTTTGACCTCATTTGGTTTTGATTAGACTCATTATTTCACCATCTTTATCTTTGTATCTTTTAAATTTCCGGGCATTTCGGTGGTAGGATATACTTGAAATCCTATCACCTAGTACCGGGACAAACAATTAATGTTTTTGGTGCCATATTCGGGATCTCTTTACCCTTGATTTCCAAGAATAAAGCGGTCCGTCGAATGGCGGGGTTTTGAGTGATTAATTCACACTTTGGGGAGTTTTAGGCCATGATCCTATGGGAATTAGAACGTGTAGAATCCCTTACACGAAAGCACGTACCAGCCACGCCCCTGTGTAAAGGACTCATACCATGGTGTCCCAAAGCCAGGGCGAGCCATAGCCCTTGGGTTGCACCAACTTCGTTTCTAATGCCCATATTACCATGTTTACTCTTTTTAAAGTTTTCATGGCAAAGTGTGTTTTAATCACATTTTATATTAAAGCGATAAACAAGCAAGCAAAGTATCAAAACGGTAAATTCACAGCACATAAATTACAAGAAATAAGTCTAACAAGTACGGGATGATCATGGCATGTTCGCAGCACATTAATCATAAAGAGAAATAAATCAACTGAGTAATCACGGCATGGTTGCAGCACATAAATTACCAAAATGACAGATATGGGATGATCATGGCATGTTTGCAGCACATAAATCATGAGAATGAATAATGATGATGAATATGGGTTGACATAAATATGACGCTTAATCACAAAGTTTAATTTATGACAACGTGGGAATTTTTAGGGAAAGGGTCAAGACCTCATGGGGTCGGGATTCGATGCTATTGAAAGACTTACTCGGATCCCGACACCACCATAGGATTTACATGAATAAAACAAAGCAATCTAAAGAGAATTCGAGGCCTTTTCGGGCTTACACGAAGGGTTGGTACTATTGAAAGACTTATCCAAACCTCTAATGCCAAATAAGACTTATATGAGTGAAAATCATTTAAAAAGGTGTTTCAATGCCTTTTCGGGCTTACACGAAGGGTTAGTGTTATTGAAAGACTTACCTAAACCTTTGATGCCAAATAGGACTTAAATGAGAAAATCTATTTGAAAATATGGGTTTCAATACCTTTTCGGGCTTACACGAAAGGTTGGTGCTATTGAAAGACTTATCCAAACCTTCGATGCCAAATAGGACTTATATGAGTGAAAATCATTTAAAAAGGGGTTTCAATACCTTTTCGGGCTTATACGAAGGGTTAGTGCTATTGAAAGACTTACCTAAACCTTCGATGTCAAATAGGACTTAAATGAGAAAATCTATTTGAAGATATGGGTTTCAATGCCTTTTCGGGCTTATACGAAGGGTTAGTGCTATTGAAAGACTTACCTAAACCTTCGATGCCAAATAGGACTTAAATGAGAAAATCTATTTGAAAATATGGGTTTCAATGCCTTTTCGGGCTTACACGAAGGGTTGGTGCTATTGAAAGACTTATCCATACCTCCGACGCCAAATAGGACTTATATGATGAAAATCATTTTGAAAGTATGTTTGCAATTTACGGGTCCAACGCCTCATGGATTTACATGGGGTTTAGTGCTATTGAAAGACTTATCTAAAACCGCCAATACCGTTTGGTATTTTCATGCCCAAATCAAAAATGGAAAAATGGACAATAATTATAACAATATTGTAAATAATGAAAATAACGGGGTTTAAACAAGGGATTTTCGTGGGTCCAATTCCTATGGAATTACGTGATGGTTAATGCCTCATTGAGGTCTCACATAATCCACCACGACCAATCGGGATTATCACGCCCATTTTCACAAAGGAATAAGGGAGAGAAGATGGCAATATTCACAATACAATATGTATTCACAATGATGTAGTACATGTAAATAAAGCGATAAATGAGTTTACACAAAGATTTTTCCAAGGGTCCAATGCCTATGGAATTAAATGGTGGTTAAAGCCTCATTGAGGTCTTACAATAGTCCATCACGACCAATCGGGATTATCATGCCCAAATCACAAGAGAAAATGGCAATATTCACAATATAATATTCACAACGTAGTAAAGCGGTAAATGACGTTATTTATACATGGGGATGTATTTTTCGGGTCAAATACCTCGTGGGCTAACATGGTTGTTACGACCTCATAGAGGTCTTACGCACTCCGCCAAAGCCACTCAATATTTGCCGTACTAAAACACGTGGGAAGGGGATAATAACAACGCGATATATTTACAAGTACGTAATAAATGTAAATAAAGCGATAAATGAACTTAAAACCATGATTTTTCAAAGGGTCCAATGCCTATGGGATTACATGGTGGTTAAAGCCTCATTGAGGTCTTACAGTAGTCCACCACGACCAATCGGGATTATCACGCCCAAATCACAAGGGGAAAAATGGGGGATATTCACAATATAATATTCACAACATAATAAATGTAAATAAAGCGATAAATGACATTATTTACACATGGGGACGTATTTTTCGGGTCAAATACCTCGTAGACTAACATGGTTGTTACGGCCTCGTTAGAGGTCTTACGCACTCCGCCAAAGCTACTCAATATTTGCCGTACTAAAACACGGGGAAAGGGGATAATTGCAATATAATATTCACAAGTACGTAGGAAATGTAAATAAAGCGATAAATGACATTATTTAGACATGGGGAAGTGTATTTTTCGGGTCAAATACCTCGTAGACTAAGATGGTTGTTACGGCCTCGTTAGAGGTCTTACGCACTCTGCCAAAGCTACTCAATATTTGCCATACTAAAACACACGGGGGGAGGGATAATCACAATATATATGCACAATAACGTAATAAATGTAAATAAAGCAATAAATATACTCAGATCTACAAATAGAGACAACAAATAACCAAAAGCATGTAGATAAAACAATAATAGTACAATAAATGAACTATGAGAGCATAAATAGAACATATATGAACTAAAAGAATGAGAGAGAGAGAAGGGGGAGGATGAGGAGAGGTTAGAGAGAGAGGCACCTAGTAGATGCTTCTCACTCTAAAAACTCCCCAAAAACCCCCAAAGAAAAACCCCAAAACCCCCTATTTTATGCCTAAAAAGATCCTTGTGAATCCACTAAAAAAGAAAGAGAAAGAGAGAAGGGGGAGCATGAGGAGAGGTTAGAGAGAGAGGCACCTAATAGATGCTTCTCACTCTAAAAACTCCCCAAAAACCCCCTAAAGAAAGACCCCAAACCCCTATTTTATGCCTAAAAACTACCTAAAACTACCTAAGAAACCAAAAAATGGCCTAAGACTTCGGACCCAACGTTGAGGGGAGGGGGGGTGCGTTTTATAGACGGATTTGCATGCCGGGCGCGCGATCATCACGCGCCGGTACTGGAGCTCATCCTTATCCGCAACGTGGCGATCTTATCCATTCGCATGGAAATTCGTGCACGCACAGTTTTTTGACCCGATTTTCAAAGGCAATTTTGGAGGCCTTCTGGTACTCAAAATGGGTCATGCAGCATATTGTCGGAAAGCCCCAGATGTCTACTTTCCAATGATATAAATTTTGTGTGAATCAGAGTTCGGAAGAGAGAGTTATGGCTCCCGAAAGTCGGGGTGTCGGAGCTATTTTTGTGCACTTTTCCGGCGAAGATTCCGGTCAATCGGGGGATGCTACCGGCGAACCGAGAGTTCCACATCGTAGCTGGAGTCGTCATCTTTCCAACACACCCAGGCTTGTGCATCAACTTGCAGCGAGTCGGAAAGACTCTGCGCGCGAAGGCGGCTGTCTGGGAGAAAAATGCACAAAACCTTCAGCTCATTTTTCCTTGAATCTTGTCCCAGTTCGTGCGCGTATTTGACCTAGCTCCCGATGTCGGATTTCAACGTTCTTGGTACCATCGGAAAGCTTGCATTGCCTACTTTTGTAAGGTTCCGGATTTGTGGGAATTCGAGCTTGGGCTTGTGAGATATGGCCCTGCGAACAGAGGCCACCGGAGTGTTTTTGGTCCGTTGGAGGACTTTTTTCCGATCGGGATTCCGGCTAGACCCGGTAAATTCTTGGCGATCCGAGAGTTCCACGTCGTGCATGGATGTGTCTTCTTTCCAACGTGCCCGGGCTTGCGGATCAACTTGTTGCGAGTCAGGAAGACTCTGCGCGCAAGCGTGACAACGTCAGTGGGAAAATTCTGGAATTTTCAGCACGGCCTTATTTCGTCGGTCTGTTTTCACGTGCGTGGTAGACGTAGCTCCCGATATCGGATTTCGACGATCTTGGTATCGTCGGAAAGCTTATGCTACCTATTTTCCAAAGGTGTAGGCCTTGCATAGAGGCAAGCTTGGGTTCGCAAGATATGATCTTGCGAACAGAGGTTGTTGGAATGTTCCTTATGTCAAGGGGTTATTTTCTGATCGAGATTCCGGCTTGACCGGGGGAGCTCTTGACGATCCAGAAGTTGCACGTTGTAGCTGAAGTAACCCTCTTACTTGAGGTTCTCAGCTCGCGGACCAAGTCGGTGCGGGTTGGAGGGAATTTCCACACAAACACTGCCTCCCAAGTAGGCTGTTTTGCCAACAACACTTAGCAAAATTTGGTAAGTGTTGGACCGATTTTCACGGTTTTGCTCATAACTCCCTCGTTTCTCGTCCGTTTTCGACCTGTAAAGTACGAAATCGAAGCTATTGATATTCTCTACGCATTGGTCAAGGGTTGGTTAGTTCGATCTAGTTTTTGGTCTGGTCCATGACTCGGTCAAACTTTGGTCAAAGTTGGTCAACCTTAGTCAAACTTGGTCAAACTTGGTCAAAGCTCACCGAAGTCCGGGAAATGTATCCCGGACCACGTTTTGAGGATTTCTAGGTATATTGGACTCAAGTCAGGTCAGAAATGGCTTGGTCAACCCTCGGTCAAACTTGGTCAACCCTAGTCAAACTTGGTCAACTCTGGTCGAATTTGGTCAAACCTCCTCAAACTTTGGGAGAGGTGCTCTGGGTAGCATCCTGGGGTCATTTTGAAACGACGGGTCCCTGTTAGGTTGGTCCGGCCTGGTCCAGGCTGTCCCGTTTTGCGCGCCGACACTTGAGAAAATCCCGGGGGTAAAAATGGGGTTATGACAGGGATCAAGAGGTGGAGCGCAAGTGTATCCTTCCCAACACCCAGTTTCAAGTGACATATCATTAGATTCTCACGATCATTCATACTATGCTTATCTCTTTCAAATTTGTAAATTCTCATATTCATTTCCATAATAACATTCAATTCTTGCCATTGATTCATAAAAAGCCAAATTCATAGGTTTTCATATAGATATTCATAGACAAAATACGTGCTTTCATTCATTCATAGTTCATAAATACATACATTTGATTTTTCATGATGTCTTGAAAGCATGTCTAAATATATCAACTCAGAAGTTAAAAATGGGAGCCATGCATGATCCGACTTGGATTTATGAATGACTCACCATTTGAATACAAAAACTACCGACTACTCACTGCTACCTGAAGTATACTAATTAATGACCAAGACGTATGCAGGTCTTTCTGCAGAACCTCCCCAAGGCAGTGGAAAGGGTCGGATCCCCCTCATTGTGCTCCTCCAAGACGGCTCGAGCCTTAGCACCCAAAGAATCCATCACCTGGTTCATCTGATGAAGAGCCGTGACGACGGGGAAACCCTCCTGGTTGAGCCAAGAAGCATTAGACTCAAGAGCATCGTGTACCAAGTCCACCTCAGTCTGCAAGACTCCATTGTCACCCTGAAGGACGCTGATCTGAACCCGCATGGCCCCTATAGAAGTACGTGCAGATGTAAGTGCAGCCTCACTCTCATCTAGTGCTTGTCGGAGAGCCATGATGTCGTGAGGACGACCCGCGATGGGATCAACCAAAGCCTGGGTGTATGAACGAAGAGAGTCAAACTCATCCTGGACCCGAGTCCTCTCCACCTGCTCAGTCTCTAACTGCCCCTAGGTCTCGGCCAGGGTCTCCTCTATATGATCTTTAGCTGCCTCGGAAATCTCAAGCTTCTCGCGAATGAAGTCGTTCATCGTTCGGAGAGTGGAGACATTCTCTCTCTGAACCTCCAAGTCGCGGCGAAGATTCGCCACTGCCACACTGTTGTGATGCAAGGTGCTCCGCATGGACTCTACACGAGCCGCAGACTCCTCTCTCTCAGACGCCCTGGCAAGGCGTAGTGATGACAGCTCTGTCCGAGCTTCCCCAAGCTCTCTCTCCAAAACAGCAACCTTCCCAGGCTAACCAGTAAGAGCTGAAACCCGAAAAGAGCGAGACACCAAAGAGTACGATGCACCTGGCCGTACTGTAGGCCTGAGAGTAAAAAAGGGAGTCCACCCCTCTCTCCACTCAACAAAATCAGAAGTGACAGAGCTATCTCCGGGCGAACCATCCTCGATGAGGACCACCTCCGAAAGGCGGCCTTCCTAGATAACCTCGATCCTGGAGAGAAGCCTCCACATATCCTCGCCGGGAATGTAGTCGAAAGTCACCGCATCCAAGTCACCTAGACGAGGTGGGTACTGAACACCGCCGAACTGACGAAGAGCAAGGCTGGGATAGTAGCCCGTTGTCATAACCCCATTTTTACCCACGGGATTTTCTCGGGCGTCAGCACGTAAAACGGGACAGCCCGAACCGAGCCAGCATGATCCGACAACACCTCGCCGCATCGAAGACTCCCAAAAAAAAGGTCCGGGACACATTTCCCAAGGTTTGACCAAGTTTGACTAGGGTTGACCAAAGTTTGACCGAGGTTTGACCAAGTCGTTTCCAGCCCGACTAGGGTCCACCTTGCCCAGAAACCCTCAAAACGTATCCCGGGATACATTTCACAGAGTTTGGAGGGCTTTGACCAAATTCGGCCAAGTTTGACCAAGTTTGACCAAGGTTTGACCGGCCCGTTGACCAGACCGAAAACTGGTCCGAACTGACCGCCCCACGACCAATGTGTAGGGAATATTAAGAGCTTCGATTCCGTACTTTACGGGTCGAAAACGGACAAGAAATGAGAGAATTATGGCCAAAACTGCGGAAAAACGGTCCAACACTTAGCCAAATTTTGCTAGGTATTGTTAACAAAATAGCCTATTTGGGAGGCAACGTTTGCGCAAAGATTCTCTCCGACCCGCTGCAACTTGGTCCACGAGCCAAGATCATTAGGCAAGAGGTTCACCTCAGCTACCGCACACAACCTTCGGATCGTCAAGAGCTCCTCCGGTCAAGCCGGAATCTCAGTCAGAAGATGACCCCTTGGCATAAGGAACATTCCGACGGCCTCCGTTCGCAGGATCATATCTTGCGAACCCAAGCTCACCCCTGCGCAAGGCCTGTACCTTTGGAAAATAGGTAGCATAAGCTTTCCGACGATACCAAGATCGTCGAAATCCGACATCGGGAGCTATATCTACCACGCGCGTGAAAACAGGCCGATGAAATAAGGTTTTGCTGAAAATTCTGAAATTTTCCCACCGACGTTGCCGCGCTTGCGCACAGAGTCTTCCTGACTCGCAACGAGTTGATCCGCGAGCCCGGGTACGTTGGAAAGAAGACACATTCATGCATGATGTGGAACTCTCGGATCGCCAAGATGTTACCGGGTCTAGCCGGAATCCTGATCGGAAAACTGCCCTCAAATGGACCAAAAATACTCCGGTGGCCTCTGCTCACGGGGCCATATCTCACAAGTCCAAGCTCGGATTTCCGCAAATCCGGAACCATGCAAAAATAGGCAGCGCAAGCTTTCCGACGGTACCAAGTGTCGACACCGGCGGAAAATCCCTCTTCTAACTAACTAAAGTTGAGGAGGTTTTCTTTTTTATTTTCCTAGATACCGACCCCCATTTGGCGAGTGTGTGTGTGATCTCTATCTCTTTTTCCTTTCGAGATATGAGTTGTGTGTGTGTGGGAACTTGTGTACGTGTGTGCATGTGAGCACAAATTTGGAGTCGCCACCAATCATAAGAAATTTTAAGGTGTGATTGGGCACCTATGTCTAATAGATTTTACCCTATTTAGACATCTACAACTAAATGGTCTTGAACCAGAGATAGGTTCGGGGGTTTGCTTATGCGTGGGGAAGGTGTTAGGCACCCCACGACATCCGTTTAAGAAAAACGGTTACCTCCTTCCTAGTGTTCTCTTTTATTTGCTAAGCCTAAGTTTGTTGGTTTTTATTATGAACAAATGTCCCAAATTGGGTCGAGCAATATACCAAGAATGGCAAATGCATTTTGACCTCATTTGGTTTTGATTAGACTCTTTATTTCACCGTCCCTTTTATCTTTGTGCTTTTTAAATTTTCGGGCATTTTGGTGGTAGGATATACTTGAAATCCTAACACCTCGTGCCGGGACAAACAATTAATGTTTTTGATGCCATATTCGGGATCTCTTTACCTTTGATTTCCAAGGATAAAGCGGTCCGTCAAATGGCGGGGTTTTGGATGATTAATTCACACTTTGGGGAATTTTAGACCATGATCCTATGGGAGTTATAACGTGTAGAATCCCTTACACGAAAGCACGTACCAGCCACGCCCCCGTGTAAAGGACTCATACCTTCGTTTCTAACGCCCACATTACCATGTTTACTCTTTTTAAAGTTTTCATGGCAAAGTGTATTTTAATCACATTTTATATCAAAGCAATAAACACTCACGCAAGTAATCAAGACGGTAAAATGGCAAAACATCCAAGCAAAATAGTCATGGCATAATCGCAACACATAAATCATGAGGATGACAAATATGAATTGGCATGAATATAATGCTTAATGCAAAGTGCAATTTATTATAACACGAGAGTTTTTAAGGAAAGGGTCAAGACCTCGTGAGGTTGGGATTCGATGCTACTTGAAAGACTTATTCGAATCCCGACACCACCATAGGATTTACATGAATGAACAAAACAATCTAAAAAGAAGGTTTCAATGCCTTTTCGGGCTTACACAAAGGGTTGGTGCTATTGAAAGACTTATCCGAACCTTCGATGCCAAATAGGACTTAAATGGTGAAAACTATTTTTGAAAGGGGTTTCAATGCTTTTTCGGGCTTACATGGGGGTTTAGTACTATTTGAAAAGAATTACCTAAACCCGCGAAGCCAAATAGGACTTAAATGAGGAAAACTGTTTTAAAAATGGGTTTCGACGCCTTTTCGAGCTTACACGGGGGTTGAGTACTATTTGAAAAGAATTACCTAAACCCGCGACGCCAAATAGGATTTAAATGAGGAAAACTGTTTTAAAAATGGGTTTCAACGCCTTTTCGGGCTTACACGGGGGTTTAGTACTATTTGAAAAGAAT
>BKZX01028060.1:626-17267 GCA_014362285.1 Fagus crenata
TGAGATAAAATATCATATTTGACAAACATTAACAATTTATTACTAAACTTTTATTAATAGACACTAAAATCCATATAGCCACCTAACAAAATTGAAATATGACATTAATTGTCACCTATTACATGTTTCAACACAAATTTTACAACCTTAAATAACGTTTTTACCAGAATAGAGAGATTTTACAATACTTACAACATATTTACATCCAATATCAAAATTATTACATTTCCTAACTGAAACTATACTAAGTCTCACTAAATCCCTAAAATATATGAACATTTTTAAATTTACAAATTTTGACAAAGATTATACATTTTGACAAACTTTAAACAATATTAGACACAATGTATATCACTCATGAGATAAAATATCATATTTGACAAACATTAACACGTTATTACTAAACTCTTACTAATAAACACTAAAATCCGATTAGCCACCAACATGCGAGGGACCGGCATGGTGAGAGGGAGAAGGACCATGATCACATTGAACCAGAGGATGATCGTGGGTGGTATGAACAGCCCGAGCATGGGCATAAGCATTCAGGCCAAGACCAAGACCCTGAGCCTTTTGAGCATCGTCGAAGTCAGGGTCAGTATGATCATCTGGATGTCTAGGACGACCATAACCATTATGACCAATATCATGACCGTGGTCATGACTAATATGAGCGTGCAACATCTGAGTCACGTGAAAGGGAGAGAACAAGAGATGTGGAGCATGAGTATCGACGATCGGAGAGGTCACTTTCTCGGGAGTACGAGTACTAAGGCTGCTGGTACTTCTCAAGTTTTGCTTTTGTTGGTAAGGTTTATACAGTTTCTATTTTTAGGTGTCTGATTTGGAACTGGTTACCCTAGTTTACCCAATGCTCTTTTTATGACTTCAAGGTATCATTTAATCAAATCTCAGGAGTGTTATTTGGGGCAACTTCCTTTCGAAAGGATGTTAAATTCTCCTTATCAGTGTTGACTAAACTCTATGTTTAAAGATTTTATAACTGGGCTATTTAAGGATCCGTTCTTGTGTTGGTGATTTTTTTATTTTTTTTATTTTTTATGTTTGAGATGGAATCAGACTTTATATTGATATTATTTGCAGTTAATTTTCTCTGTTTTCTTTCTTGTTGTAAACTTTAGACTCTTTTAAGTATTAGTGGACTATATTACAAACATTTTATTTACATACTATTAGTAAATTAATACTAACATTCACTAAAGTCTAAAAATATAGAAAACTTTTTTCTTTTTTTTTTAAATTACATATCTTGACAAAGATTAACCATTTTGATAAAATCTAAACAACAACATTATCATTTGTGAGATAAATTTTAAAATTTTAGAAACATATAGAAATTATTACTAAACCTTTATTAAGAAACACTAAAATCCATATAAACCCTAAACTATTGAACAATACTTCACAACAATTTCATGTTCGTACAAATAACTTACAAAAGATCACAGAATTATGTCAAATTATTTATGAGTTTTATCAAAATAATTATGGCCTTTAATTATAATTAATTATAATATTAAACCTTTGCAATTTTGAAAAACAAAATTCAAAATATGCATGACATTTAATTATATATATCTCCCTAAATTATTATGTTAATATAAGTAAAAATAAGAACATTTTAAATAAATATTTTATGGACATGTGTGTGTTTGGGGAGGGGGGGGGGGGATAGAGTTTACCTCCAAATGTATTATCTAAAAAAGTGACATGACTTGTTAAAAAAGTCAGGCGACTAAAAATACACGTGACTTATCTATTTAATAGCCACGTAGTAGATTGGAGGATAATTCTTTCAAACCGGATTAAGGTAAACTATTTCCTGTTTTGGAGTGAACGTTTTAAATATCTCAATTTACGTTAGGGTATTTTGTTAAGAAAACTCACTTTGATTCCAATTAGTAATTTTAATTTGATAAGAAGTCTATTTTAATTTTAATTTTAATTTTGTAAGAGACATTATTAATTGAAATCAATGAATAATTTAGGAAAATTTTAAGATGTGAAGGGTATTTTTAGTAGTTTATAAAAGTAGACATGAGGGGAGCAATCATCTTAATAGTAATAGATGATAATAATAGTAATAATTAAATAACAACACCCAATACTTGATATGATTATAATAATAATAAAACGTTCACTCCAAAACAGTGAATTTCACTCCAATGAAGCAATTTTGTAATCTTTGATGAAGGAGATGATACCTGGTGTGGATTGGAAAAGTTCATAATTTTCTTCTTCTTTGTTTTTTTTCCTCGCTTTTGGTGAATTTATTTGTGATGGATGAACGTTATACCCCCATTCTATTCATCGCCCCCGGGGGGGGGGGGTGTAAATCTAATTTATTGAGAATTTTATTGGGGTAGAAGAAAAATTTCAGTTGAAATTGTGGATTTATGATATTGTATAGTTTGTTCTATACTGTAAATGTGTTTGTAAAATATGTTTTTTGACCTTGACAACTATGTTATGTATGCATTTATTCTCGATTTGATTGAATTGATATGCATTATGATTTGATTGCACTAGGAGTTTTTAGTTTTTTATTTTAAATGGATCTCTTTTATGTGTGCAACATCATATATAATAGTTTTTTTTTTTTTGTTGGGAATATCTTAGTGAAACAAGTTTGATGCATTTTGTTTTTTAATTCCATTTTTCGTTGACAATTATGTGTTTTTGCTAATCCACACAATATCCAAGCTTTTCATCTCAGAAGATTTGATTGGTGTTAATTTTATTCATTTTTATAAAACGAAATAAAAAAATGCTAGGGACTATATATTGGTTTAGCTTGTTTCCAACTTTGACTTGTTGATTATTTTTTGTATTTCAGGTTCAGAAATTACAATTTCAAAAATTGCTAAATCCATTTTTACGAAAAAAAAAATTGCTAAGAACTGTGTTGGAGGAGATAGGATTTTAAATCCTTTTTAATTTGTCAATTGCAAATGATTTTGTTGTCTGTTTGATTACAGGACTTGGTTCTCACAAAATTATTGGTTTTTAGAGTTGTTAGCATTGTTGGTTTGGTTAGGATTGTGCTGGGTTTAATAATTGATATAAAATGGTAAACTTTTGGTTTCCTTCGTTAACGTATATGACTTTTAATCTATTCTTTTGCTGTTGAAATTAAATTTTTGTAGTTAAAATAATACAATGTGAATGAGTTGCATGTATTGATAATTAATGAAATTAAAATGCCATATTGTAGGGTCATCCCGGTGTTGCTAGTTGAATTAGTGAGCAATTTCATCTTCATAAGTGGAAATCCTCTTATTTATGTTCATTGTACAAAAAATATGGATTCAAATATGGATTGAAGACGAAAAAATGCTTTGAAAGCTTAAGAATTAGGACTTGTGCAAAATTATGATTTTATCTTCATTGTTATTTGTTTTTTTTTTTTTTTTTATTTAAAAAAATAAAAGAAAAAAAAATAAATAAAAGCCTACCCGTTACATTGATAACCATTGTATCCACGTCAGTCCTAAATCTACTCTATTCTATTGGTAATGTGAAAATTCCCATTATTAGTAAATTCCATTAGAATTAATTTTTTTAATATAATATCCATGAAAGAAAATAAATAAACTTAAATATAAAATAAGAGGAATGAAATTTATTTGCAGATTATTAATTTGAAATTAAAATAAAAATACAATTAGATTTCATTCTCAACAAATTAGTTAATCAAGAAAAAAATTTATTCTAACAATCAATACTTGTTGCACCTCAAGGTTTTTTAAGATAATGATGTGTGTTATATAAGAGGGAAAAAAAAGAAAAAAAAAAAAAAGGGTTTCTTTAAAAAAAAAAAAATGAAAAATGAATAAACTTTACACTTTTTACTATCACGATCGGTCATGTTTTTATTAGAGAAATACAAGATTAGTCATTTTTTATTTAAAGATGTGAACTGCGTATTTTTTTACTAAATCCAACTACGATCAGTCGCTCTTTTTAACTTGGTGAGACCCTTTAACCAATTTTTGACAATCCATACTATTTTTTTAGTTAGAACTTAATGCCCTAACCTCTATATTTGATTATGTTCTATAATGCAGTCAATGATATATTATATGGGATGTTGTGCAAGACGAAATGCTGTCAGGAATTCTTCCAAAGTTTAAAGAGGGTCCATTTATATTCAGGAACATCTATTTAAAATGGAAAGACTTAATGACTCTGAAGTTCAATCCATTCACTATGTGACTCGTTTTTTCTTCTAGTTATTTTACTCGAAATGAAATAGTAAAGTTAGCAATTATTGTCTCATGCAATGGGTTGGAAGTTTGGAAGGCCTTTAACGAGAAGCAATGAATGCAATTGTGTACAAATGTTAGTTTTTGGTGTTATGTAAATAAATTGTGTAATTTATGGCAATTGACTAAAATGTTGCCATGGATAGAGATATTCAAAAGGCTCTGGAAGTTTATTGCTTATTATTTTTTCATGTAGACTATTTTTTTCATCATTATTTATATTTTCTTTGATTAAAAAAAAAAAAAAATTAGGTGAGAGCAATGGGGAAAAATATATTTTTTTAATAGGGTAAATGGAAAAAAGAAAATGAAAATCTAGCTATTGGTTTTTTTAAAAAAATAAAAAATATAGCCTACCTTCCTTTTTTTTTTTTATGGCAAATTGCTAACTATTGGGTCCACGTCAATCACCCTAACATCAAATAGTTTTTTATTTTTTTGTTTGATTTTATTGGTAATGTGAAAATTTGTCATTAATAAAGTCCATTAGGATTGTATTTTTATTAGTCAAAACATTCTGTTTTTTAGTACCATCTTTAACTCAGTTTTCTCATTTTTTAATCTCATTTTCTAAATAAATTGAAAGAAAGGAAACTAAAAGAAATCTTCTATTTGATGTTAAAAGAAATCTTTAACTCAATTCCTTTTTTTCCATAATTTCTCACACTATTTTATTTGGCACAATAGACACATATATACATCCTAGCAAGTCTCTTGTCAATAGGTGTGAAACTAAACAATAAGGGAGCTTGGTTCATCTTTGGAAGCGCTTGATGGCATACTTGGTTTTGGACAAGCAAATTCATCCATGATTTCACAACTTGCTTTAGCAAGAAAGGTGAAAAATATTTGCACATTGCTTGAATAATGTCAATAAAGGTGGAATCTTTGCCATTGGGGAAGTGGTGTAGCCAAAAGTGATTTTTGCTTGAATAATGTTCTGAGTGTGCCTAATAAATATAAGTATGATGTTTAATTTTAAATGATAATAAATGATTACGTTGTATAAAAAAAATACCCGTAATATTACATCATTACTTTATGGATTTCATGATTATAGAGAAATTAAGATCTGTTGAAAAATTTGTAAAAAAGAATTGATCGAGAAATTTCAGAGGAATTTTTTGCGATCGATCGGTTTTTACACTACAATTTCTGGAAAAATTTGCAATCGATCGCAAAAAATTCCTTTGAATTTTTGCGATCGATCGGTTTATTCTCTGTACACTTTCTGGAAAAAATCGCGATCGATCGCAAAATTTCAAAGGAATTTTTTGCGATCGATCGCAGAATTCACTGTACAGAAAATGAACATTAATGAACAGTAAATAAAGCGATCAATCGCAAAAAATTCCTTTGAATTTTTGCGATCGATCGGTTTATCCTCTGTACACTTTCTGGAAAAAATTGCGATCGATCGCAAAATTTCAAAGGAATTTTTTGCGATCGATCGCAATTTTCACTGTACAGAAAATGAACATTAATGAACAGTAAATAAAACGATCAATCGCAAAATTATAAGAGAATTTGGGTTTTGCTTCCAGACCATTCTGAATCCAGATCCTAGCAGTAGATCTAATTTTCCGTGAGGGAGAAAACAAAAAGATTAGAAAAAAATTATACACCCAAATCAAAAACTACCAAAAGGAAAATTTATACAATATTTTCTATTCAAAACCCATATTCCATCTCTAAAACTTCCAAAATAATCATTATGAAGAAGAAGAAAGAAAGAAAGAAGAAGCAAAAAAAGAAAAGAAGAGGAACTAGGGGCCTCGGCTTGGGCTTGGCTCGGGCTCTGCAACAGAAGAAGAAGAAGATAAGAAGAAAAGAAGAAGAAAAGAAAAAGGAAGGGAAAAAGAGAAAAAGAAAGAGAGAACCGGTTGCTAGGAACCTGGGGCCTGGGCTCGGCTAGGGCTCTGCAACAGAAGAAGAAGAAGATAAGAAGAAAAGGAAGAAGAAAACAAAAAGGAAGGGAAACAGAGAAAAAGAAAAAGAGAACGGGAAAAAGAGAAAAAGAAAGAGATAACCGGTTGCTAACTGGTACCCATTCTCCACTAATTAGCATCCAATGGTCCAAATTTTTTCAATTTTTTTAAGGATATCTAATGGCCCAAAAGCCTTGGCGGGACCGTCCCTCCATTTACTGTAGGCGGGACGTAAGTCGTTCCCGTGCTAGCCACGTACCTGTTATAGTTGATTTTACTGACACCTTCACGTGGATCACTACCCATGGATCAGAGCTCTCCTGGGTTATTGTCACAAAAAAGCTTGAAATAATCAAAGCTGATTGAAAAAGAATCCGAGAGGTGTGAAGCAAATGGCTCGAGAATCGAGCAATCCATTATGAAAAAAATACTGCTTTGAAATTATGGAAGAAAATAGTCTTTTGTTAAAACTCGTTTCAGATAAAATTATAGAACTCATCTTTTCAATACACGATTTCTCTGTTGAAGAAACGAATGAATAAAAAAAAAAAATGTTCTTATATAGTTTCCAAAGGGTATTATTTTACAAAATAATATTAAAAAATATATTATTAAAAAAAAATTCATAGTATTGACACACACTATTTTTTAATATTTTCTAGAAAGATTAAAGGTGTCACACCCAATCTAATGTAAAGGATTGTTTAGTGATTTCCAAAATATATGGGTGTCTTTTTCTTTTTTCTTATCATAAAGTGTTAAGGTGATTATTTATATTCAGTCTTTTTTTCTTTTTCTTTTTTTACCATCTCAAATATTTGTTATTATATTTTTTGGTAAAAACATATTTACCATTATTGTTTGAATTTTGTGGGACCAAAACATTGTTCATGATTAATTAGAGATTTAAAGAATTGTCAGCTTATTAAAATTCTGATTTTGGAAGACAATCACAGATCGAGTTCTGGTGCAATACGTTTATGCACCAGACAATAGATCTAAACAGTCGAAATTGATGGTTATTTTCTTTTTTCTTCAAATTTTCATCTTAATTGTCCAAATATATATATTAAAATATTATTTTTTGGTTAGAGAGTCGATATCTATTACCCTGGTGCAATCCAAACTTCGATCCGACAATCACCTGCATATATGGCCATCAAGGCAACATGGCAATAACTGCTAAGAAAAAAATAAAATTATAGCAAACCACACTTGTGGTTGTGGGCAGGTGTGGCCAAGAAGTGGAGAGCACATATGCCCTTGACACCACATGGATTCACTATTCTACAAGAAAAACTAGTACAGACTCTTTTGCAAAGTTTCCATTGAGGCATTTTTTTGATAGTAATGAGTGACTTTTCCTTTTCATTGATAAATAGTTATTATTTCTTAATAAATCCCTTCTGGTTTAGAATCCTTACATAGTATATATAAAAGCAAAATCTTCAACTAATATTCTATTCTTTTTTTTTTTGAATGAAATGATAGCGTTGATTTTATTGAAAAGAGTCAAACTGTACAAAATGATTAATGTAAATAGGGTATTCTTCTAACCACATCTATTCCAATGATGAGGACGCAGCTTTTGTAACCAAAGCTTGAGCAACTTTGTTACAAGAATTTTTTATAAAACTAAATTGGAGAAAATGAAAAGCAGATGTCCAATGCAGAATATCCTCGATTAAAACATCCACTGGAGACAAACATGGTCCCTTTGCATGAAGCAGGATCACAAGCTCTTTACACCCCACCTCCACTTCCAGTTGTCGTATAGATTCTATCATTTGGCATGCTTAGAATTTAAGATTTAAAAAAAAAAAAAAAAAAATTTAAGATGAAGATAAATTATTTTATTAAAAAAATTAAGATGAAAATAAAGATTAAGAAAAAATTAAGATGAAGATAAAGATAAAAAAAATTAAGATACAGATAAAGATTAAGATAAAGATAAAGATAAAAATTAATCTCTTCTATTTATAAATATAATGAAAAAATTAAGATGAAGATAAATATTAAGAAAAGATTAAAATGAAGATTTTATTTATAAATACACGTTAAAACCTATAATATTGCAAATATTTTATTTTGGTTAATGTTTGTTTTTGGGTGTGATGAATTAAGTTGAATGATGTGGCTTTCAACTATTGAAATAGGTTGGTAATTGATAAAGTTAGTTATGTTTATTACTTTTTGAAAGGTTAGTTATGTTTATTGCTTCTTGAATTATACATTTTAGTTACATGAGCAAGTCTTGAATGAGTTCATGACTATACTTTTTTTTTTTTTTTTATATGATAGAAATTCTAATCTAAACTCACACATACGTATATTTGAAGACCCCGAGGATTGAATCCACACCCTCATAGAAGAGTGAGACTTTTTGGGAAGGGAGATTACCACTGGGTCGAATACCCAAGTGGCAGAGTTCATGACTATACTTAACAAACCTTGCTGAATGAAAATGAGAGGATCATAAGGGAGAGAGGAATGAAAATCTTCTATCCCACTTTTTATGTTTCATTTTATACTTCACCAATCACAATTAGTCATGTATTATATTTTTTTATTTTAAATCTTAGTTTTTTTATAAGGAAAAAAAAAAAAATTACTTGACAATTGGTAGAGTATAAAGTGGAATATAAAAAATGGGATAAAAGATTTTTATTCCGGAAGAGAGAGATCTAGGCGCAGGGGCGGATCCAGCTCATGACCATGCCCACCCTCAAATTTAAAAAAAAAAAAATTTAGTAGGTATATATAAATTCAAAAAATATAGATATGCTAAAGTGCCCACCCTCATTTTTGTTTTAAATCCTCATCTATGTTTTAGAAAAAAAAAAAAATTAAGGAAGATAAATATATTAAAATTACATCAAACACCTCAAACAATCTAAAATTATAGCATTCATCACAGATAACAAACAACCAAATATCAAGAAAAAGGGTTAATTGGGATGTCTATAGGGACTCAACTGCAAAGATGTGGACTGCTGACTGCTGGTATCGTGATTCGTGACCATGGGGGCCAAGTGCTGGCTGCACAATGTGTGAATGTTCAGTACCATCCACATGGGGTTCATCCAAAGTTTTATGTCTGTGTTCATGCACTTATGTTTGCATTGGAAATGAGTTTTGCTGAGATCATTGTTGAGGGGCCATCTTTTCACCCTGTGGACACATTAAAGAATAGGACTTCAGGGCCTACCATTAGGGATTCATGGTTTGGAGGAAATATGGGTGTTAATCCAAAAATTTAGAAGATGCTCTTTGTCTTCTGTTTCACCAGAGATCAATAAGGGTGCTTGGATGCTAGCAAAATTTGGTTCAACAATTAAAGAGTCGAGAATTTGGATAGAGGAAGTTCCTGTGATGTTACAGGATGTAATTTTTGCTTCCTAGTAACTCTCTTTTATTTCATCAATAAAATTCTACTATTTTACTCCAAAAAAAAAAAAATATCAAGAAAAAGGCTATTAATATCTTAAAAGCCCAAAAATGAATTTGCAATAACAAATCAACCCAAATAAAAACAAATCAACCCAACACAGATTGGTCAGTGCTTTACCATGTGATTTGTGAATATATTTTGTTAGTTGTTACTGTATAATATAGTAGAGTGTAGACTAATGTAGCTTTTATCATTTGTGATTTGTGAATTGTATTTGTTTGTGATTTGTGAATTATATTTGTGGCATGTGAAAAATTTTAAAAATGTTAAATTTATAATTTATGATGGGTTAGTTTTATTTTATGAAATCAAAATACAAAAGGTGCCAACCCTGAACGGAATTCCTGGATCCGCCCCTGTCCAGGCGAGAGAATGAGTGAGGGAAAGGAAGGAAAAAGAAGAAGAGATAAGAAAGGGGATGAATGGGTGAACGTTGTAATTTTGAACACATAGTTTTTCTCAATTCCCAAATTACCCAATCACACAAAATTAAACCTACACCCTTATTCATTTAATATAACTAAAAAATTTCCATAAATATTATTATTTTTTTTTTTGTAAAATATTAACTAAATTTATAAAAGGTTAAATAGTCTCAATTTGAGATTTCGCATGCACTGTCATATGAGAACACTTGGCTCGTTCTTGTGCTTGCGAGCAACGGTAAAAGTATATGCCTTGGCTGTGAAGCATGTGGACTTAGTTACTTGAAGTGGGTCTTTTCCTTCCAACACCTTTTTTACTTTAAGGCTCCGTTTGTTTCGACGTAAAACATTCTCCACCGTAAAATGTTTGTAAATGCAAATGATTTACATAAAATATTTGTTTTTCCGGTGTTTGTTTGCATTCTGGAAAATGTTTCGAAAAATATTTTACGCTGTTTGGTGCGACGTAAAATGAAATTTTTTTTTTTTTTTTTACAAATTACCCACCATTTCATAATCAATCCACAACCCCAAATCACTGTAAGAAAACCCAAATACTCCAAGATGGTTAACTCATTGTTGGCATTGAATATGCATGAAAATATGGCACCAATCAAATTACCAAAAAAGAAGTTTATAACATCTATATAATATTAACAGACCCAAATGCAATGTTAAATTTGAATTTATCTTCAAGTAAAATTGTGTTTAACAATGTAATTAAATAAACAATTCCTAAATATCATTGTGTTTACCAAAAGAAAATCAACAAATCCCAAATAAACGAAAAAAAAAAAAAGAAAAAAAAAAAAAGAGATCAGATCAGATAAACACAAAGAAAATCAACAAATCTCAAATATTAAACGAAAAAAAAAAAAGAAGAGATCAGATCAGATCAAGATCAAGATCTGATCAGATCAGATCAAGTCCGTTAGATAGAGATCGGTGCGACGGATGCTCGGCGGGCCTTTGCTGTGGCTTCAGTGCGACGGTGGCTTCGGTGCGACGGTGGCTTCGGTGCGGGCAGAGAGATCGGTGAGAGAGAAAGCAAGGTGGCTTGGGGTTGGCTAGGAACGAGCTGGGCGAGAGAGAAAACGAGGTGGCTCGGGGTGCTGGGGGTGGCTCGGTGGCTCGGGACAGTGAAGAGAAGAGAGCACAGTGAGAAAGAGAGAGAGCAGAGACTAAGTCGAGACTCGAGAGGGGAGACGCACGCGTGTTTTGGAAAATGATTTACAGAAAAATTTTCCGTAAACCATTTTCCTTATTTTACGCTGCGATTTTTCGGTCAATTTCCGTGAATTTTCCGTTGACTTCGGTTTTACAGCGCGCCAAACGTCCGAAAATATTGAAAATGTTTTTCATAAAACGTTTTACTTCCAAACAAACGGAGCCTAAAAATTTGCTTCTTTCATATTTGTCTTCGTATGTTTCAGCAAAAATAAATTCATTGAAAGGTAGCAGTTGATTTTGTTTTTCTTGAAGCATTTGAGACTTTATTTTTTAAATAAATAATAATAATAATAATAATAATAATAATAATTCTGCATTGACAGAAATGAGAGAATCGTACATACTTTTTTGTTTTCTTGTAGGGCCCGGTCTCTCTCTTTTTTTTTTTTTTTTTTTTTTTTTTTGGTGTAATAAGAAATAACAAAGAATCCTACGGCTATCCATCTTTCTCAATTTTTTTTCCTAATTTTTAATTTACATGGCCCCCACACAATTTGACTCCATGACCTGGATGCTTTTAATTAAATGATGTCAGAATTTATCACCGCTCCAGAATGCAATGTCGGTTCACAGCTCCGTCAATAATGGCTTCTATATAGAATTTGGATGACTTGGATATTGACCCAGACAGCACACTGAATCATGATTGAAAGGGACAACACAATTTAATTTCTCTTGTGTCTATCTGCGCTGGCCACGTACCTGTTAAAGTTGATTTTACGGAGACCTTCATGTGGATCATCAGTTCTTGACAACAGAAGAAGCTCACACAACGTACGCCCCTGTTGATTGCTATGCATTGATCAGAGCTCTCCTGGCTTATTGCCACAAAAAAAGCTTGAAATAATCAAAGCTGATTGAAAAAGAATCCGGGAGGTGTGAAGCAAATGGCTCAAGAAACGAGCAATCCATTATGAAAAAAATACTACTTTGAAATTATGGAAGAAAATAGTCTTTTGTTAAAACTCGTTTCAGATAAAATTATAGAACTCATCTTTTCACTATTGAAGAAACGAATTTAAAAAAAAACCTGTTCTTATATAGTTTCAAAAGAGTATTATTTTACAAAATAATATTAAAAATATATTATTAAAAAAAAATTCATAGTATAGACACACTGATCTTTAATATCTTCTATGATCGAAAGATTAAAGATGTCACATCCAATCTAATGTAAAGAATTGTTTAGTGATTTCTAAAATATATGAGTGTCTTTTTCTTTTTTCTTATCATAAAATGTTAGAGGTGGTTATTTATATTTAGTCTTTTTTTTCTTTTCTTTTTTTAACCATCTCAAATATTTGTCATTATATTTTTTGGTAAAAATATATTTACCATTATTGTTTGATTTTTGCAGACCAAAACATTGTTCATAATTAATTAGAGATTTAAAGAATTGTTAACAGCTTATTAAAATTCTGATTTTGGAAGACATCACAGATCGAGTTTTGGTGCAATACATCAGACAATAGATCTAAACAGTCAAAATTGAAGGTTATTCTTTTTATTTTTCAAATTTTCATCTTAATTGTCCAAACATATATATTAAAATATTACTTTTTGATTAGAGAGTCAAGATCTATTACCCCGGTGCAACCCAAACTCGATCCGACAATCACCTGCATATATGGCCCTCAAGGCAACATGGCAATAACTGCTAAGAAAAAATAAAATTATAGCAAACCATACTTGTGGTTGTGGGCGGGTGTGGCCAAGAAGTGCAGAGCACATATGGCCTTGACAGCAAATGGATTCACTATTCCACAGGGAAAACTAGTACAGACTCTCTTGCAAAGTTTCCATTGAGGCATTTCTTTGATAGTGATATGCGACTTTTCCTTTTCATTGATAAATAGTTATTATTTCTTAATAAATTCCTTCTGGTTCAGACTCCTTACCTAGTATATATAAAAGCAGATATCTTAAGTTCTGTTATTTGATATGTTTAGAATTTGATAAGTGTTAGAGATTTTTTTTTATTTAAAAAAATTAAGATGAAAATAAAGATTAAGAAAAAATTAAGATGAAGATAAAGATAAAAAAAAAAAAAAAAAAAAAAAGATGTAGATAAAAGATTAAGATGAAGATAAAGATAAAGATTAATCTCTTCTATTTATAAATACACTGAAAAAATTAAGATGAAGATAAAAATTAAGAAAATATTAAAATGAAGATTTTATTTATAAATACACGTTAAAACCTATAATATTGCAAATATTTTGATTTGGTTAAAGTTTGTTTTTGGGTGTGATGAATTAAGTTGAATGATGTGGCTTTCGACCATTTGAACAGGTCAGTAATTAATGAGGTTAGTGATGTTTATTATTTTTTGAAAAGTTAGTTATGTTTATTGTTTCTTGAATTATGCATTTCAGTTACAGGAGTAAAGTAAGTCTTGAATAAGTTCATAACTATACCTAACAAACCCTTGCTGAATGAAAATGAGAGGATCATAAAGGAGAGAGGAATGAAAATCTTTTATCCTACTTTTTATATTCTACTTTATACTCCACCAATCACAATTAGTCATGTGTTAGATTGTGTTAAATTTTTCCATTTTAAATCTTAGTTTTTTTATAAGGAAAGGAAAAGAAAAAAAAAAAAAAAAACACTTGACGAGTTGTGATTGGTGGATTATAAAGTGGAATAAAAAGTGAGACAAAGAAGATTTTCATTCTGGAAAAAAGAGATCCGGGTGAGAGAATGAGTGAGGGAGAAGAAGGAAAAAGAAGAAGAGATAAGAAAGGGGGTGGGTGGGTGAATGCATAATTTTGCCCACACAGTTTTTCTCAATTCCCAAATTATCCAATCACACAAAATTAAACCTACACCCTTATTCATTTAATACAACTAAAAAATTTCCATCAATATTATTATTATTATTATTTTTTGGATAAAATATTAACTAAATTTATGAAAAGTTAAATGGTCTCAATTTTGAAATTTCGCATGCACAGTCATATGAGAACGCTTGGCTCGTTCTTGTGCTTGCGAGCAACGGTAAATGTATATGCCTTGGCTGTGAAGCATGTGGACTTAGTTACTTGAAGTGGGTTTTTTCCTTTCAATACCTTTATTACTTTAAAAATTTGCTTCTTTCATATTTGTATTTTGTATGTTTCAGCAAAAATAAATTAATTGAAAGTAGTGTACTAGATTTTGTAACAGTTGATTTTGTTTTTCTTGAAGCATTTGAGACTTTCATTTTTAAATAAAAAATAATAATAATAATGATTCTGCATTAAAAGAGCTGAGAAAATCGTACACACTTTTTTGTTTTCTTGTAGGGCCCGGTGTTTTTTTTTTGGTGTAATAAGAAATAACAAAGAATCCTATGGCTATCCATCTTTCTCAATTCTTTTTCCTAATTTTTAATGTACATGGCCCCCACATAATTTGACTCCATGACCTGGATGCTTTTAATTAAATGATGTCAGAATTCATCACAGCTCTTGAATGCAATGTCGGATCACAGCTCAGTCAATAATGGCTGGTATATAGAATTTGGAAGACTTGGATATTGACTTATCGCTATTTTTATTTTTTTGTGAGATTGCTTAATCGATTGTCATTTAAGTTCAAGGACTCAAGTGATTGCATTATCAAAGTTCTGGTTATGCCTTTGATTTGAGTTGAATTTACTCACTCGGTTGGTAATTTGAAGAAAAATTTCAAAAAACATAAATCTCGAACTGGTTATGAGCAGAGCTTAATGTAAATCAAACTTTTGCACAGGATGAGTTAATATGAATTTTTTTCATGTGTAATAACAAAGAACCCTACGGCTATCCATCTTTCTAATTTTCTTTCTTAATTTTTAATTTACATGGCCCCCACACTATTTGAAAATAATGTTATACGTTAACATCATTTAACTCCATTTGATGACATGGATGCTTTTAAACAATATCTGAATTTATCCAACATGGCTTGTTTCTATAGGTCCTTGTGCTCCACTATTTTATCTGTTGTTTCTAACGGTTTAAAAGCATGACTTTGCAGACTATTTGTGTCTCTAGTCTTATCTGTATTTTTCATCAATCAATATACAACACATTAATAAATTATATAAAACTAATCGTAAACCCGTGTAATGCACAGGAAAATTATTAAAAATAAGATCTAAATTAATTTTGATTCCTTTTACTTCTTTTGTTGAATATGCATTTTTTTTTTTCTTTTTTGTAATTTAAAATGTTGTAGGCAAGATCGAGAAAGAGACTTTACGAATCATATTTACGATAGATCCTACTTTTTGGTTAAAAAAAATAGCTAAAAAAGTATATTTACCAAAGGATAATTAAAATTTAATATAATATTTTCTTTTTGCATAAGTTGAATATAGTCCAATTTTTATAAAATATTATTCATGTTTCTATTTACCATATGGATCATGTTTCCATCAATAAATAAAATAAATGATACTTAAAATAAGAAGAATGACAAATAAATACATAGGCACATGATTAAATGATCAAATCTAAATAATTTTTATAACTCATTTCAAGCTCACGTGATTTCATTATAATAAATCCATCCATCTTTCTCCATTGCCAGCAACAAAAATTAAATGAAATACATAAGAAAAAAAAAATTATTGATGAAAATTGATAATTATGATTATTATTAAAAGATATTGATATAGTGTTTGTATATAGAATATATTTTAGTATTAAATCTAGACATTTATTATGATTGTATTGTATATATGGAATAATATATATTTTATATTAAAGAAAAATATGATGTGCCAAGATTCTAATGGAAGGTTTAATTATAGAATAAAATTTATATTCAATTAGAAAATATATATTAAAATAATGAGGTGTAAAATTGTGAGATTTTAAAAGCTTATGTGACGCAATATTATGAAGTTAATCAAAAGTCAAAAAAGTTTCAGCTTTACATTATAGTATAGATTATAGATTATAGATATATTTCGTTTTCTACAATATATCATTCAATCACACTATATATAATTAAATTTTATTTGACTAATGACATTCCAAAACAATCACTAATAGGTGGATATTAATTGGTGGGGTATTAATACGTGGATTCCAAAACAATTAGTATATTAATTGGTGGGGTATTAATTGGTGGAATAACGGAAAAATGCTGATTCAATTAGGAGGAGGAGAAAATTTAAGAGGTAATTAAGGGAATGAGATAGATTAATCTAGAGAGTCTGATGTGGTAGGATTTGGAGGAGCCAAAAAGGTTTCTCTCTGTTCCGAGTTTTAGTTTAGATTATAAATTATAGATTATAGATATATTTCCTTTTCTACAATATATCATTCAATCACACTATAATTAAATTT